>RJWH01003953.1:0-93509 GCA_004363575.1 Solenodon paradoxus
CACCCTTTTTCTTTCTACTGCTCCTAAAGACCCACCAGGGAGTCCGAGTGTCAGCACCTGCAAGGACCCAGAGGCTGGAGGGGCACCTAACTAAAGGACCATGTCCTGGGAACACTCTGGGACGCCACCTGAAAAAGCAGCTCCTTGGTGCGGATGTCATACACCAGGCACGTATCGTTTTCATCCACCACAGCCAGCTTGTTGCGGGAGGCACTCATGTCCAGGCAGCGCACGGCTGTGGCTTGCTTCAGCAGGACGATGGCAAAAAGATTGTCCACAAAGATCTTCAGGATCTAGTGAGATTTCAGGGAAAAAGTGTGAGTTACCATGGCAACAAGACCCTGGAACACTGCCAGGCTGTAGGACTCCCATGTGTTCTGCGAGAACAACTCCCACTAACTTCAGCAGAGGCTCCGTGCAGAGAAAAGGAGACATCAGAAGAGAGGGAGAGGGGCTTATCCTTAGGACAGAAGTGTGGTTCATCAGGGGTCACTAAAATAATGCCAGGCCCCAAGACCACAAACTTACTTGAATGTCTGCTTGACTAGGGGTTTGTTAATGATATCACCCAAACAGCAAGTTTAAGAGACAACCTAGCAAGATCTGGGTCGCAGACTAACTCAGGAAAAGGCTACTGTACACATTGATAAGACATCTGGTATAACTATAGCAAAATGATGACAGCTATCAGTTTTTCAGAGCCCTGTAGAAACATGTGGTGTTATCCTCGTTTTGTAACACCTGAGCCTTGGAGAGGTAAAGTGACCTGTGCAGGGTCACAGAGCTGGTGGGAGGTAGGAGGAGTATGGCTCTAGGTGGATCTGCTCCCAAGTGCATGCTCTCAGACCTCACACTGGAAGTGACAGCTAACTGCAAGATGGGAGCAGGCTTTCCACTGCTTTATGATTGCTAGTCCACGTCCCGCCTAATCTCACACTCCATGACTTCCGTCCCCAGGAAAGGCCTGACAAGTCTCAACCACAGCCATCTGCTAGACAGCTTGGCTCTCAGATTAATGCAGTTATATTTGCACTTTCAAATTTCCACGTGGCCCACTTAGAAATTTTCTTATTTTGAGCAAAGAACACACATATACACACACACATAAATATGTCTAACTTTGTGTAACCTAGATTTTCCATGTCTATTTGAGCAGAGGGCCCATTTACTTTTTCTAACATCTACTCAATAGCCTGAGGACCAGCATCCTTGAGGACTAAGCTAGAACACATTGTCTTAATTCATTCATCAGCCTAACAGGGGCTCGATGTAAGGAAAGATCTCTGCCTCCCTCTCTAGCAAGCCACTGAAATCGCATCTCTAACAAATCTCCCACCTTCCGGGTGACCCCTCTATGCAGCCCAGAGGATGTACCACCAACTGGGCAGAATGAGGCATGCTTTGAGTCGGAGGGCCACTGCACCTTTGGCCTCATGCTGTGCTCAGAAAATGAAACTCTGGGCTAACCCCTAATGTGCCACATGGGGGAGAAGCCCTTTTCTCATCCAGGAACCCATCTCAGTCATAACCAGTCCAGGCGCCTGCATCAGCACATAGCCAGTCTGACAGGCGACGCGGGCAAGTGCTCACCTGTCCGTTCTTCAGGCCCACTAACAGACCTTCCCTTCCTGCAGGGCCACCAATCACCTTGATGTAGCGAATGAGAGACTCCATCTGCCACTCCCGCTCCTTCTCTCCCCTGAAGGAGAGGCACTGTAGTCGTTTCTCCTAGAGAACAAACCCAGTTCTGCACGGACATTCAACAGTGTGTCCCTAGTCACTGCTGCCCCCCGCCAGGCCTTCCTATGCCTGAGGATGAAAACTACACTACACACTCAAGTCTATCTAAGCCCGTCCAGTCCCCAGACCGGCACCGTGAACCCTTCCTGAACATTTCCTCCACGGAGCACAGCTCAGCCTCAGAGCTTCCGTGCCAGCTCCCAGGCAGCCATGGCCACAGGCAGCAACAAAAGCAGAAACATTTCCCATAATCTTTCCTACAGTCGAGGATGCCCTTAAACTGTTTGAAGTTTAGACTTTTAGAGAAATCTTAATAGTATTTTACACTACAGTGATTCGACAGATTTCTTTGATTTTCTGGCTTCCAATAGGTCTAGTTTTGTGAAATCACATCCACTTCTACTTCTAAGAAAGATGCTGGGCTGGCCTTCTCTCAAAGTCTTTACAGACTTCTCTTGGCATTGACCTAGACATTTTCTAGGAAGCTCTAACTTGAGAAAATTTTTTGTGAAAGAAAAATCTCTCAGGAAGGAAGTTAGTTTTTGAGCTGGTACCATAACTATTTTTTGTTGTTTTACTGAAAGATATAAATTTTCATGTATATGTTTTTAAAAAAGAAATTAACCATCATTTTGTGGGATATAAAATTTATGTTTTAAGTCATTAAAGTATGTAATCCCAGCATCACAAAGTACTTTGTAATACAAAAAAGTATTCTCCAGTCTACAGCCCATGACCTCCTATCTAGTGGAATCTGACTCATCTAGGATGTCAGCATACTGAAAGCAATGAACAGCCACGGAGTGTGATGGAAAGGGACTTCTCTCCTAATGACTGACTGGAAAACATTGAGTTGGGTCCCTCCATGGGGAAAGCATGAAGCAGATTCAGATCGACTCTCAAACCTGTGCTGCCCACCTGGCAGAGAATGATGTGATCGGCACACACCACCAGCAGGTTGCATTCAAATTTCTTGACAATCTTCTCCTTTACCCGGTAGTGCATATCTGACGAGTCATCGGAATACAACTCATAGATGAGAATTTTCTCTGGCAGTTGGATAGCTAATCGATTTTTGTAGATGGCAATTTTCTTGACAAGCTCTTTGCATTTAATCCGAACTGTCAAAGAAAAAAAAAAATCCAGCTCTAGCAAGTGGTTGTTAAGTAAGGTGGAAAGGCAGAGAAATTAAAAGCTATCATTTACTTAATGCTATTAGCAATTAAAGTGATACACTCATCAAAAACACTTCACAGAGTGTAGAATATGCACAATCCACTGTACTAAACACTGGGATCTTTGTATAAGAAACCATATACAATCTTTGTGGTCCTAGGCTTTGAGTGATTATGAAAAATAAAGCTCTTAATGTTAATATCACCTGCTGAATATAAATCTAAACTCCTCTCATGGCACTCAGGGACCCCGAGGATCAGGAGCCCGCGAGAGACTGCCCCCGCAGACAACAGGAAATGGCGTGCAACTTCTGGCACACTCTAGGTTCTCACACTCGCCTCAGACCAGGTAGAGAAAATGTCTCAGCAGGGATGCTAGGGTGCTGCCCAAGTGGCTGTACCCTCACTATGACGCTGGAACCTTCAAACAGAGGTGCTCCAGATGGAGACCATTTGAAGCTGCAAGGCCATCCTCAGCCTTGATCCCCATACCCAGGCACCCAGCAGTGTGCTGTGGTCCGCACACGTGGATTGGAATGTACTTGAAATAAGTGGATTGCCAATCCATTTAACCACTATGGCCACTGGAGGAGGAGATGGAAGTTTGGACTATCGTGCTAGGCCTGGAAGCCTGAGCTCCTGGTCAGGGAGCCTGGGATGATGACCCACTATCTCTGATTATCTCTGGGATAAGGGCCCACCAGGAGACAAGTGGATGCAATGCAGGAGTGACTCTGATCACAGAGGATATAGGTTCACAAAGAGCCAAGTAGGTCAGCCATCCCGGCTTTGAAGGGTTATGAGTTATCCTTCCTTAGTCAGATTATGTTCCCTTTGGAATGACCAGCAAAAATGTTGTGAGTCTGTGCTGCATTTTCCCTTTATTTTTTTGGAGAGACTTATTGCTCCCCCTAGACTCTCAAAGACATCTACATGCTCCCCGCACTGCCCTTGCCACACAAGCACGAAAGGAGGAACCAGTGGTCCAACATGTTTTTAAAAACCAAGGCGAGTCCTTTCCTACTATTTCACTTGCCCTGACAGCAACCCTATCAACTGACTCCTCTTCCCAATGTCTGGAGGGCAGAGGAGTCACACATGCCTTTTACCTTTCTGCTCGGTGATCAGGTGCTGCACAATGACATCAGTCATGCTATCCCTATAGGCATACCGGTCCTTGTAGAGCCCATGGACAGTGCTGAAAATAAGCTGATAGAAGGAAATGGTGCCATCCTGGCAGCCTATCACCTGCAGGAAGGAGAGTAGTCAATTCCAGGCCTGTGTGGAGAGTCTGCCCTCCCCTCTCAGGAACAAACATCAGAAACCCCACTGGTTAAATATGGCTGACGGTCAGTGCCTACTCAGCAATGGCCCCACAGAATGAACTTCCTTTTCTTACCACATAGTTGGAATCGGGTTTCACTTTACATGTCCACACCCAGGAATTCTGTTCCCCAACAGTCCCAAGTCGCACTCCATCCTTAGTGAAAAGGGACACTTGCTTGTCTGATCCCCCCAGCAAAATGTACTCCCCTTTAGTAAAGTAGCTGACGCAGCAGGGGTCGAAGTTCAGTGACCGATCCTTCCCAATCTGAGGAAAGAGCACACACACCAAGGGAAAGACCTCTTCTTTTCTCTCTCCCCCAGGAAACAGCCCCAATCGCCTCACTTGCCACTCAAAGTCTGATGTGAACCCACTTCACTGGTGGACCCATGGTCCCTGCACCCGGCTTCCCCCCAGCCCCTCTCACTGCTCTGTAGTTACAGACGTAATGGATGCCTCCCTAAGTTCCTTATTGTCACTGGAACTGTTTGCTGTCCCTGAGGGTGCCTTTAGGGGACTAAAAAGGCTATTAGTAATTCTTAACATTAAACCAATTTATTAAAGACATAACTCAAAAGCTGGTTTCTTCTTAAGTTTTTAAGTTCAATTTTACAAATATTTTCTTAACTTATAAATCTAGTGAAAAGCGGCTTTTGACTCATGTTTGACAAATTCAATTTTGATCAGATTATAAAATCCCTCAGTCACTTTCACAATCTAGTTAATTTCCTTAAATCAATTTAAACAGTAACTACTAATTTGATATATTCAATTTTCCTTTTTAAGACTCTAACAAAGAAAACTTTCCCTAGTATTTATACAATGCTAGTAAATCTAATAAGAAAGCAGAAATCTTCTGAGTGGTGACACGGAAGGTTTGCACCTCAGGGTAGCAGCTCACTGGTTATGTCGGATTAGCTCTCCTGCAGGTGAGAGCTCTAAACTCTGGGCTAACTATAAACAGCCAGTACCTGGAGGTGCTGAAGAGAAACCCAAACCAAGCAGAAACCAGACATGCTTCTGGAAAAAGGGAATAGCATTAAGATCAGCTTCTCATTAATCTTAAATATTCTCTTAATGTCTCAAACAATGGTGAAAGGAGATAGAAGAAATTGCCCCGAAGCTAGGCTCCCTTCTGGCACAATATATTTTGAGAAATAAGGATGCTATTAAAGATAAAACAGGTTGGTTTAATTTCTTGGCTGTGGTACATAAACCATCCTATCACCTTCACTTTAATCCTCAGGAGTCGTCCTACCACCAACCTCCTCATCAGAAAGAGGAATTCTCAAACAGGAACAGGAACTCCCTACATAAATCTGAATTTTTATAGCATTTGATTTCCAAAGCCCTTACTCACACTACTCAGGTCCCTTACAATCAAACCCCCATCTTCCTTTCCAGCTCAAATCCTGAGAGCCAGTCACCCTGAACGTTTACCGAGTTGACAAATATTTTCACTCCTCCCTGCGTTTGCAGGTCTATTTCCTCTGCCTGAAATACCATTCCTGAAGTCCTTTGCCTAGCAAACTCCTGCTTATCGTGCTCAAAGGTCACCTCTAAAAAAAAATCTCTTTTGTGTCCCTGCAGTCCTCTATGTGCCCCGCTATCATGTCACGCATCACACTGCACTGGGACTGATGGCTGTCCGGTGTGTCCCTGGGAGCCTGGGAGCTCTTACAGAGCAGAGGCTCTGATATACACAGCCCTCTCAGCAGCTCCAAACACAGGTAAAAGGCTGGTCTAAGTGAGTGCTCAATACTGTAGGAAGAATAAAGCAAGTCTAGGAAAGCAGGGTCATGACTACACCCAGGGTTTTACAGTCACACTAGTCTGGGTTCAACCGCAGCGACCACCGGTTACTAGCTGTGTGGGGCCTTGGGCATATACCTCACTGCTGAGTCTTGTCTACTTGTTTCTAAAATGTTGATAATGGAAGTACCAATGAGGTTTTCTAAGAATTAAATGAGATAAAGCATGCACAGCACTGAGGATAGTACCAGGTATCACAGAAAATGCTTTTAGGAGCTAACAATAATAATAATGTACAAGTAATAGAAATACCATCTCATTCTAGGTGCCCCAGTTCCAGTTTTCCCAACTCCAGTCAAAAAAAATGCCTGGTCCACAAAGATGTAGGGAAAGGACTGTGGGTAAGCTACGTCTCATTAGACTCTAATGGGCATGAACACAACTACATCTCTCACTGGGATTACATACAGCTACATACCTGTTTTCCACTCAGTTGGTAGAAGGAAAGTTTCTGTCCCCAGTCAGCTACAGCCAGGATGTCATTATGTTCCTCTCTAATCAACAGAAGACAAAACAGGTTAGTAGGGCCATGGCCTGCTGATGAGTTAGCCCTCAGGGTTTAACAAACAGGAAAAAGGAAGTCCTGGCCAGGCTGTCAGATTGCCAAATGTTGCACCTCTGTGCTGAGGCCAAGAGTTTTAACTTGGGCCCGCCTGTCAGCAGCTCAATGGGATGAGGAGGGGGAGGTTCTGCCCTCCTGGGATATGTTGTTCCAGTGAATGCACCACCAGGAGCTGTGTACCAGGACATGGGCCCAGAGAAGAGGCCAAACCTCACATTTCCAGAAAACCAGATCCAAGGGTATTTTTCCCTGATGCACTATAAAATGCAGGGAGATGACAAAGGAATGTGTCTTTCCCAGTGGAAAGGCATGGATTATCTGGGTTGTAATGGAGAGGGGAAACGTCCTCGCTCTTCTTAAAAAGGGAAAATTAGCACCTGAAACCAGGTTGATTCACTGCTGGGGTTCTCACACAAGTGAAATGATTTCTAACTTAGAAATGACAGATCTAATGAAAAAAAGAGTGGGTTTTCTGAAGACTACAACTGACTGAAATTATCAGGATCGGCGCCTTGGGACTAGAGCTGTATAACTAGCAAACAAAAGAAAGCTCCTCAGCTGAGTCTGGGGATCTATTGACCTGGGAATCTAGTTCTACTGGGAAATCACTCCCAGCCCTTGAGACCCATCTTAATCCAGCTAACGTGGCCTCCTCTTTGTTTATTAATTCCAGGTTTTTGAGCCCAGGGCCTGTGGTTATCTAGCAGGACTATTAGATCAGAAATCAAGGCACAGTACAGCTTTATCTACAAAATCCAGCCAAGAATAGCAAATATCATAACTAAGGGGAAAAAAAGACCAAGATAAGAGAGGGATGCTAACAGGAAGGGACCTGCAGGTGACTACAGGTGACTCTGTGTGACTGGCATGGAAGTTCAAACATGAACTAGAAGCCCAGCCCACAGTAAGCCCATATATGGCTCTGTGCTGGGTTCAGCCCCCATTAGCTGGATTGATGGTTTCGCCCCTGGCAGAGGGACACTACCAAAATCAAATTCATGTCAAACAATAAAAGGGTCAGCTCTGGTGGAAGCACATATGGAGACCTGAAGCCTTGACCCCCTCTACCTCCTTCCAAGAAACTCCTGTTATAACAGAACAATTTGGGATATCCCAAACTAGATCACTTTTGCTGAATCAGAATATTCTAGGTGCCCCAGTTTTCCCAACTCCAGTAAAAAAAAAAAAAAAAAAAAAAATGCCTGGTCCACAAAGATCTAGGGAAAGGACTGTGGGTAATAAGCTAAGGGCTTCCTCTCTGAAATGTGTCCTGGCAAAATGTAAGGCAAGGTACAGTGTGGGAACAGGCTAAGAAAGTTGTAACAAAGCAAGCGTTCGATGAACTTTGGTGCATCCACACAAGGGTATATACCATGCAGGCGTTAAAAATTGCTTTCCAAAGGACTAATGTTACTGGAAAGAGTTCACTCTATGACAGTGTGTGGGAAAAAGGAAAGCAGGAACTGATTTAGTTAACCATAGGAACACACTAAAAGACTGAGGGGAAACACAAATCACTAAAAGTCTAACAATAGTTTCCTTAGGGGGTGGGGTTTTACAGAAAAGTCAAACTTTCTCCTTTAGACTTTTCACTATTTCCTCGAGTTTCTCCAAAGCAATCTTACACCCCCCACACAGGTCTGTGAGCGTGTGCCCCTGCGGGAGGATCTTCCACCAACAGCACCCCCGGCCCTCTTGGCAAAGGCACTTCTGGGCAGCATCCGTCCTGGCAGGCCTGCACCAGGGCCTAGACCCTCCCAACACACTCACGAGTTGTCGTCCCTGGGACTGCCGTCCTCTTCCTGTGGCTCCTCCTCTGCCTCACTACCCTCACTACCGTACACTGCTGACTTCAGAGTGGAAGGGATTTCCTGAAAAAATCTGTTGACAATGACTTCCTCAGCATCCTCGTTCTCTCTGTTCATCCAGAAACTCTCCCATCGGCTGTAGACAGTAAGTGGTGGTTCACGATTACTTTGCCTAGAACTACACTAAAGCTGTAATTTCAAAAACTGTCAAGAGCCCCTGAACCCTGCCCGGAAGAGGATAGCGACCAGGTACGCTGGGCATCCTGCTTCTCATGAATTAAAAATGATACCCTGAAGCCACAAAGTCATCTGTGGCCACAAAATCAAATGGCAGGAACTCTGGGGTAGGCTAATGGCTTCTAAAGACATCAGACATGCCTGGTACTGTCGTGGGCTGGGCAAAATTATTCAGGAAGAAGCATAATAATCGGGTGTAAAACGCAATGAAATTAAACAACCTTCTAAATCAAGTAGGCACCACCTGTAAAATGGGATTGGGCTGGTAAGCAATTAAGTCCTTTAATTTATCTTCAGAGGACAATGTGGGGTTATTGATGGCTTAATAATGTCATAAAACTATACACAGGGCATCTAAAGCTATTCACCCTCAAAGTCACATGGACACAGAAAGGAAGTTTAAGATTGAGAATGTAGATACCAGTTATTTGTGGAAGTAAAGGCTTTGGGAGCATTTGCAGATTTCATTTTGAGTTTTTTTAGCAAGAGCTGCAAAAGTGGCTCAGAAGAAAACTATTAGTGGGTGAGCACATGTTCTGCCCAGACGTGGAGGGAGGAACTCAAAAAAGGAAAAGATCAAAATAAAGCCACAGCAAAAAAATGAGCTACTAATTCATAATGTTGCATGTACACACATGTGCACGTGTGCACACACACACGTGCACACACGCACACGTGCACACACGCACACACGCACACTTTGGGCTGCCCTCAATAGTTCATCTGCTTAGCCAAATCTCTGGGATTCATTCCAAACCCAAGATGGCTCCTTAAATTCCATTCAACCTGTCTCGGAACATGTTCCAAAACAAATCAGTCAAGTGGGGTGAGAGGCTGTTGAATGCAAGGAGACCTCAGGGAGAACTCGGCCCACCAAGCAGGCTTTCTTCATAATGGTGTTTGCCTTAGAAGAACGACAACTGTAAGAGCACCTTGAAGGGTTCCAGCAGATGGACCATATCGGAGAGAGAGAGCCCCCCGGACGCTCGATCTTCACTTTCTCCTCGCCGTTTTTGTTCCGTATGCTGATGATCCCATTGAACATCCCCAGAGCCAGGTATTGACCGTCATTTGTCCAGCTGTTCATACAAACAACAGAGGGCACGGGGAAGGGAGAGGAACACACAGTCAGTGAAATCAGTAAGGATGATGCCTGGGTTGAAAAACAGTCTGAAGAGGCAGCAATGGTGGGCTCATCCTTGTCCTGATGTAAAAATCAGAGGACCAGACTTAAAATCCCATTTATTTCTGGAATCAACAGTGAGATACAAAGCCAGTGGCACCTTCTCTGATCTCACAGGTCTCTGTGCAAAGCTCCACGACAGCCCTTAGCCTGAGCCTCCATTCCCCACGCTCCATTTCAACCCCTCCCATTTCAAGAACACCTTTAGAATCTGTGTCTTGGGGATGCCCAGCCTCCAGCACAGGTGCCGAACAGGTGTTGAACAGAAGAAAGGCTACACTAGAAAGCTGAAGAGCAAGAAGAGCTGTCATTTATGCAGCCTGCAGTCCGCCAGAAGTTGGGGTGCATGCTCTGCGCACATCAGTTTGTGTGCATCTCACAGCAGGCTGGTGTTCATTGTTTATTCCCATTTGTCAGACAGAGAACCAGAGGCTCCAGCTCAAATATTTTTTAATGTTCCTAAGGTCACAGCACCTGTTAGTGACCAAATTGGATACAAAATCAGGTCTAGCATCAAAGCCTGTGCTTCTCCAAAGCGCATGCTGCTGGGACAAGGACAGCCTCCCATCTCCAGAGAGCCTCAGCTTCAGGCTGAGGAGGCATGGCGCTAGATAAAAAATTCTCTTTTGCTTGATGATCAAAAGCACAGATCCTTCCCATCAAGGAGAGCAGAAAAGAAGGAAATACAGAGGTCCAATCTAACTAGTTAACACAGAACCTCCTCTATGGTATGAACTAACTGGATTTTGAATCTGTTTGCAAGAGGAGAGACCACAAAGTCTACTTCAGAGCTGCCCCAAACGTACCTGCAGCAGGTGATCTTGCTGCTGGATTTGTGCTTGGAGACAGACTTCTGTTCAGGGGACCACAAGCCTTCAATGCAAAATAAGATAAGATAGGTTGGTTAGATTATTACTCAGCAATTTAAAGTAACATGTGATATACAACTTAGATGAATTTCCAAAATGACAAAATTACAGAGATGGAGACCAGATTAAGGGTTACCAGGTAACAGGGGCTAGGAATAATAGTGGGGGTGTGGGTGGGGGTTGGGGTGGGCAATAAAAGAGTATCTTTGGGTAATGGTAACTGCACAGGTGATGAAATGACACATTGCGTCAAGCTGGGTCTCCAGTTTCGAGACTGTACTGTAGTTACATAGGCTGCAGTTACATAGGAAAACAGAGACTTCTACTATCTTTGCAATTTATTGTGAATCTATATCTCAAAAGAAAAAGAAAAAAGGAAGTTAGTAAATTTCTAATCAACTTTTCAGGGGGGTTTAACTCAGAGATATAGCAACTTCACTATTCATGAATAGTTGCAACCAGAATACAATTCAAAGTAGTGAATGATGCTTTCTGAAAATCCGGTTTCCTCACCTACAACATGACCCTGTCAGAGCTGTGCCCTGTCCATGACACACTGGTCACCTTAGGCTTGCTCCATTTCGCTCCTGGATGCTCTGGGTTGACATACACACAGTGTATGCCCTAGCAACGTAAGCAAAATACTCTTTGACCCATGAAGCATGATCAAGAAAGTAAATCTAATGCAAAATTAAGTTTACATATGATTTTTTCTCCTTTCCCCTGGTCCAGAATGCCTCCCCCAAACATTTCAACCTGTGCATATTGTTTATGCTCCACTGAGCCTGCTGGAGCCTCTGGCTGGAGGAAGCCTCTCCCTCCTGAGCCTCCTCAGCAGTGCTAACCACAGCAGCTCCAGATATGCCAACATCTGAGCCCCATGCCACCACATATCAGCTGGGTGACCTCAGTGAGTCACTGAGCCCCAGTTCTTTCACATCCGTGGAGTGAGAATGAGAATACTACTTGACTTCAGGGGTTGTCAGAGAGCTCAAATAAGAATTCATTTTCAGCCCTTAGCACAGTACCTAGTATACCTAACCTTTCAACAGGTAAGGATTATTATGATTTAATATTACATTTTTCCAAATGCCACCTCCCTACCTTCTCCCAACCACAAGCTCTTTGAGGGCAGAGATTCTATTTAGTCTTTTTTAAAGAGATGAAGGAAGGGAGAAGAGAAATAAGCATTTTTAGGGAATTAGGAAAGGAAAAGGAGGAGGAAACCACTTTTGTTTATTTTGGTTGTTTCCTATTCCAAAACTCCAAGCCGGGTCCTTGGGCTTTACATGGCCCATGCCCCAGTTGCCAGTTTAGCACCTGAGCCACCACAGCATGCCCTATTTTGTCTTCTTAATTCCAGAAGTAAGCATATAGACAGACCAGTGCTTCATATGGAGAAAATGCTAAATTTTTAAATGAATGAAAGATCCTTCCCCTTTTATTTATACAACATGCTTTCAATGACATTCTCTCTTTTGAACTTCAGCATTGTCAGTGAGTTAGGCGGGCATGAATATATTCATTAGATAAGGAAAGGGAAACACCTGAGAGGGATTAGGGTGCAAAAAGGCTACTTCACTGCACCCACTCTGACCAGGAAGACAGAACTGGCCGCCTGGAAGATAGAGAACCTACCAGGCTCTGCCCACTTTCCCTCCCTACCTCAACAGACATTTTACTGACCTCTGCCAGCACCATGCCAGACCCATGTGTGGGGCCAGGGCAGACTGCTCTAGGCGTTCAGACCTCAGAATAGCTACGCCACCAAATAAATAACGGTGGCACAGCACACGAGAAGCTCATCACACACACACACACACACACACACACACACACACACACACAGATGCTGGGGGACACAGCAATGGGAACAAGTGAACGGTCCCTGCCAGGCAAGGCAGGGCCAGCTTCCCAGGAGCAGCAACACTCATTATGCCTGTGCGCTCTCACCCTTCTTTCCATTTCCCCTCCCCAGGCCCTTCATCCTGTCCCCTGGGTTTCTTACAGATTCAATGTCATCACTTACTCTCTTGGTTTCTACACACTTTAAAGAATAACTGTCAGCTTCCCTCAGCCGTTGAAGATAAAGTGTAGCATTAGCTTTCTCAGACAAAACCACCACATTCTGGATGGATTTCAGTGTTTCTGCGCAGACTTTTAGTTATTCCAGACAGGACATCAGGAATTAGAACCTACCGAAGTCATTGGAGGAACAAGATGCCAGCTGGTGGGTAACCGGGTTGTAGGAGACACACTGGATAGAGTCATTATGCCTGGGAAGTAAACAACTATAGGTTACAATGCAGCAAACCACAAATGTTTGGTGGCTGCCGCTGAGGATTTTAATGATGAACCCACAGTCTCTTTGATAACACACCACAAGCTCTTAGACAAGTGACCAAGAAAAAGCAAAGGGACTAATTCTCCCCACTTGGGTTGCCCCCACCTACGCTATTAGACATTACCCACCCATGCGCCCAGCCCAGCTTAAATGCCACCTCCTCCAGGACAGTGTGCTGGACACCGCCAGTTTGTGAGTGGCTGAGATGGTGATGCTAAGCACCTAGCCAAGCACCAGCTGCATAGAAACTGCTTTAGTAATGGTCACTGTGACTGCTTTGGGGAGGCCTGGTAATACAGGACAGAGGTGCCTTGAAGATACTGCAGGCCAGGATTTGGAGACATGGCAGATCTTTGGACAATAATGAAAACTGAGTGAGTCGTATGCCATACACGGCATCTCGTCCTGTTTTATTCCTCTGGGTAGCACTTTACCTACAACCTCATTCATTAGTTCTCTCCAACACATTTGTTGACTTGCACCCCCATGTTCATAGCAGGAGTATTCAAAATAGCCAAGAGATGGAGGCATACAAATGTCCCTCAACAACAGATGAATGGGTAAGCCAAGTGTAGTCCACAGGCACACTAGAATACCAGTAAGCCTTAAAAAAGGGAAATCAAGACACAGGCTATGACATGGATCAAATGAGAATATTTGCTAAGTGAAATAAACCAGTTACAAAAAAACAAATAGAGAGTGATATGATGTGTGTAGAGCCAAACTCACAGAAACAAAGTAGAACAGTACCTGCTGGGCCTGGGGGTGGTGCTGGCAAGAAATCAGACACAGTGAGGGTTCTGGGGAAGGGAAATGTAAGGGATGGGAGGGCACACTCAACTTGGTGTTGCCAGGGTGTGAGGGTAGGGGCAATGGGGAGTTGCTGTTAAGGGGTATGCAGTTTTCATTTTCAAGATGAAAAAAAGTTCTGGAGATTGGTTAGATGTAAAACTACAGCTGTGAGAAGCTGTCATCAAGTTATCATCTGACCAAGTCTAGAGGGGCAAGAAGAAGCAACATCTGATGCTGAGAATCACCAGTGAGCAGGGTACCAAGTGGAAGACAGAGGAGAACACTGCAGAGCAGAGCCCTGGCTGGAGAAACCTGGAGCACACTGCCCCTGAGTTTCTGGCTGTGACACTGGGTGGGTGTGAGGCCAATCCCTGAGATGGGGACATGGGAAGAAGACAGGTTGGGTGAGGTGGAATCCGCAAGGTCAGATGAACTACACTGAGCTCTGAGAACACCTTGCCTAGAGCTGGCTGAGTTAGCAGTGCTGAAGAAATATGCATTCACTTACTCATTACCTGGAACTCAGCCCAACTGCAATTGCAGAGAACAAGTTCCTCCTAGTATCTTCTCCAGAGCTTCTGCTACAGCAGCTGAATGAGGTGAGGGTCTAACCATACTACACACCTGTGCCATACTTACGTGTACTTCAGAATGCCTTCCAATTTAGACGTCCAGATAATAACGCTTTTGTCAGCAGATCCAGAAGCAAAGCGTTTGCCTAAAAGTGTTTTAAAAAAAGAAAATTTTCATACTTACTTTAAATCAGCCTCCCCCAGAAAGTATTTTTTAGCAAACTAATCTTTAAAGTATCTAACAAGTGTCAGTTGCTGCTGCTTGTCAGCACTGGGTGGTAGTACTTTGGAGGCAGGAAGTTTGGGTTCAAATCCTGCACTGTCTGGCACTGACTACACAAAGATATACTAACATGCTAGGTCTCATGTTCTGAGCTAAAGATTAAGTACGATTAAAATACACATGATCTCTACCTTCACTGAGTTTAGAGGAAAGAGTGGCATTAAATTAAATAAACACAAATGCATTAACAGTAACAAAAAAACGGGTCCTGTGCAAGAGAAAAGCTGGGGGACCTAATTTAGATGGAGAAGGCTTTGCTAAAGATGAGGTCCTGGAGACCTAAATAGCGAGCACAGCTTAGCCACGTGCAGAGAGAAGAAAGACCTATGCACGTGGGTCCAACAGAGGTTCAGAGGCCCCAAGGTAGGAAAAGCTTGATCTGTCAGAGAGGCTGAGAGGCTGCCAGCATGGAGCACCAAGAACGAGGGGTGAAGTGATGGGAGAAAGATCTCTAGGGACTTTGGGGTCACAGCTGAGGACTTTCTCTTTATCCCAAAGCAAAGGGAAGTCAAAGAAAGGCTTTAAGCGAAAGAGTGACAGATTCGATTTTCATTTTCACAATACTTGGGCATTATGAAAGAATGACCAGAGAAGAGCCACATATAATAAGAAGTTACTTATTAATCGCATTGCTTCAAGTGTGCAAGGCTTAGAAGGGAGCGGGGTGTCAGGGCAACATCGGGGAGCCGCACCTACTCTGGTGAGAGGTGACCACTCAGAAGTCGGCGCGGGCCAGAGTCTGCATACCCTGTCAAGCACGTTTAGACTTCATTATAGGGCAAGTAAAAGTTGACCAGGAGCAAAAGTCACTGTTTTCTGAGCCTCAATGTCTTCATCCGAGACATGAAGGGATAAAGATACCTTCCTCAGAGGCTCTTTGTGAGGGTCAGCTATGGTCTGTGAGCCCCGTCGACAGTGGCTGTCACGGCAGACACACATAAGCTGTGCGACTGCTGCAAATTCACAGGCATTGCTCTCATTGACAACTCCCCCCGTACTGGCAAGTGAGGAAGACAGTGACTCTGAATGCAGTGGGGTGTGGAATCCCCACTGGTGTCATTTACCAGTTGCAGGACCTGGGACAAATATCTCCATGCTTTCATTTCCTTCTCTGAAAAGTGGAAGCAACCATAATATTCACATCATAAATGTTCTGAAGCTTAAAGGAAATTAAAATGCTTAGGATGGTGCCTGGGATAAAATCAATGCTAAAAATAAATTAGCTATTATTTTTGCCATTACTTCTTCACACTGCATCGTACTGCTTTCTTTAGCAAAAAAACAAAACAGTTTTCTTACACGTTTCTATCATGAATGCTCAAGTACTTATTAAACTTTAGGGGAAATCAGAAACAAGCAGACTCAGTAAAACCATGCTTCAGTGTATCTCTATTTCCAGATTAAACTTTAGGGGAAATCAGAAACAAGCAGACTCAGTAAAACCATGCTTCAGTGTATCTCTATTTCCAGATCTACGAGGTAAAGGCCCATTTAGAGGAATTAAAAGACTTCTTAATCATTCTTTAAGCATCACAAAGAGGCAGCATGATATACTAAGAAAAACAAAGGCTCTGCTGGGTCAGTTCCAGCTCTGCCACCATCAGTTGTAATTGTTCCAAGCTTGCACTCTCCTCTGTGAGAGGAAATGAGTGTCCCTCTCTGCCTGTTTCAAGGGGCTACTGGGAGCATCAAATAAGATGACGTGTGTGACAGGACTCTGCAAAGTGCTGACATGACACTGATGGCGGGTCACATTCTGATATTCTCCAGGGCCTCAACAGTGTTGCAGGCCAAAGAGCCCCTAAGTTCATCAACTCCAGAGACCCAGAGCCTCCTGCACCTGCTGGGTCTTGGACAGAGCCCTGGACCAGCAAAGGCCTCTGGAGAAGGTAAAAACAGGTCAGCTCTCCAAGCTCCCTCCCAACAACATTATTCTGAACTTGAGCTCAAACATACACATAAAAACATGTGACTATCACATACAGCCCAAAACAACAAGGCAAGAAATGAATGCTGTCTTTGCCACTGACATGCTTCTGACCTGACTTTCTAGATGTGTTTGCAGGTCGAAAGCGAAGAGACTGCCAGATCAGACTAAACTTGCCTGCATGAAATGAAGCCGCTGTATACTGGAAGGTGATAAATGTTAAGGAAGAATCAAAAAGTAAAATAAGGGGTAAGTGCTATTTTCTAGAAAGGGGTCTACAGCTATTGTCAGTGTCTCGAAGAGATTCACCATCCAAAAGAAGTTAAAATCCTGCAGCCTGAATGATCTCCACGGCTCATTCAAATACAGTAACACTGACACTGGGACTTCGCAGCAAAGGTCGCAGAAGGTTATTTCTAATCCTATATGCATTTGACACCCGAGGAAACTGAAACTCGGAGCTCAAACTCACAGAGCTTCTAGGGTTGGAACATCTCATTCCAAAACCCAAGTTGTTCCCACTGATCCTATACTGTGGGTGGCATGGATTAGTTTTAACTCCCTATATCAATTTCCTGCACCCATTCTCTGACCACCACCGCACCTCCTCACCCCATTCAGTGCTCCCAACTCCTATAATCCTTCCACCCCACCAGAACATACCACTTCTCTGCTGCCCCTCACCCCTCAGTGCCTCCACCCCTCATTACTCAGCTGACAGTGTGATGTAAAGCAGTTTGCATGCATCCTCCACTCCCCTGTCCTTCATCTTCAGAGTTTCTTACAAAGCCACCATTCTGTGGAGGTAGGCGGAGAAGGGACACTCATTTGTACCCTGGTGGAGTAGGGGTTGGGTACAGTCTACAAACATCCCAACACCCCAGGTTCTTGTCCTGGGATCAGTGGGAATAACCAAGAACAACTAAATCAGAGAAATTAAATGCTTCTTCCTCCTCTCTCTTCCTGCCTGCCTCTGCTCACCTTCATTCCTACCTGTTCCTTCTCTTAAAAACATAACAAAACAAAACCACCACCCTGGTTCAATCCACCTCTCCACCTCCATTGTCCCTGCCTCTGTGGAGCTCAAAGTGATGAAGAAAAAGACAATCATACCAACTGATCTCATTTTCTAGTCATGTTTCAAATAGGCCCTTCCTGTCAGCAAGGAGCTCACTAAACCTCCTGGGTCCATTCACTCTCCCATCCTCCTAGGCACCAACTTTACATTTTTTCTTTCTCCTTGACTCTCTGATTCCCTCTCCCCTAGCCTCAATCTTAGTCAATATTGCCTCCTATTTCACTGAAAGAACAGAAAGATGAGAATTTCCATTAGATTCCCACTACCAAATGCCCTCATCTACTTGCCTCTGCAGTGACACCCTTACTACCATGCCCCCCATGCCCTGGTTTTCTCTAGGTAGACAGCCTTCAATAAATGAAATGAATGATTGAATTGAAACCTAAGAAACCTAACTATCTTCCAAACCTGCAGGTCATACTTTAGCTTACTAAAAATAATGTTTAAGTGTCTAAGGAGAAAAATGAGGTGATTATAGACACTAAACCCAGTGCAGCCTCTTACCATCCTTCGCATATGCCACACAGTACACGGTATCTTTGTGTCCTTTTAGGGGCTGAAGTAAGGTACCATCAGACGTGTCATAAACCTGACAAAAAAAAAAAAAGCAAAAAGTATAGATTATCCACATGCATCCATTAGTCAGAATTCCTACAGGCTGCTTCTGCTATTTTTGTTTTTATAACAAAACATTTGTCAGTGTTTTCAATTTGCACCAAGCAAAAACTGCACTGAAAAACCAGAAAGAATATGACTTAAAGTTGGGAAACCCAAAAATAGGTCCCAATTCTGTGCCCTATATGTCCAGGAACATGCCAGAAACAATCCTCAGAAACAAAAGTTCACTCTGTGGAATTTCTCTACAAACTCCACTCATCGTTATATGAATCTGGATATGTGGCCAATTCAAGTAGGTCATAATATACAAAGAGTCAGCAACAACATGAATGAATGTTAGTCCTAGCCCGTCTCTACAACGACGTCAGACAGAAATGTTTCATACTTAAACTACCAAGAGTTTGAAAGTCACAGACTTGAACTCTGGGTTTGCAAATAAAACACATCTGGAATGTGGATTTAGGATATTTTATAGCTGTATAACATCTATCAATATGTGGAGATTTAAAAAACAGATCATCTAGAAATCAAGGCAAAACACTTCCAAAATGGTAAGTGTTGGAGAAGATAAACCTACAGTGGGGTGGGGGGACTGAAAGAATTTGGAATGTTTACCCTGGAGAGAAGAAGTCTGCAGAACAATTTAATCATGGCTTGAATAATATGCAGTTACCATACAGAGAATGGAGATCAGTCAGTCTGCATATCTCAAGACAACAGAGCCAGAGGAAGTGGACTTATGCAGGAGGAAGGAGAGATCATATAAAGGTTTTCAGGTCAAACATAAAGAATTCTCTGAAAATTACTTTTATACACTGGGATAGGTTCCAGAGGGAGCTTATATTCTTTGAAAATATGAAAAATAGGACAGCATCCAGATGGAATGGTTTAGGTAGGCCAGTGCCTAAAAGTTGGGGTCAGGCTATCTGGCTTCTCATGAGGGAGCCCCTTAAATACCATTGCTTGAGATTTTCAAGGGGCCAAAATATGAACTGACACTAGCCCACTTTCAAAGACATTTTGATTAATTGTTTTCAACTCTTTCATGGGTGTCTCAAAGTAAAAAGGGAAAGATTAATGACTCCAAAAGAGGTATTGTTCACAGGTTCCTATCTGAAAGACAGTTTACTTACCTGTTTGAAATAGCCCATTTCCTTCCCTATTAAAAAGTATGACTGGCTTTTCCGCCCTTGCCTTTTTTATCTTTTTTATAAAGGGTCAAATTTCAGAGTACTTACAAGAGGGAGAGGAAAGAAAAGCACTTAAAAAGGAAACTCAAACAAAATCCTACCAGTAATCTGTTTCCTGCAGCCAAAATCAGTTGGGTTCCATCAGGTTTAAATGCGAGGTCATATATACTAAACAGAAGACAAGACAAGACAAAAGACAATTAGGAACCAAAATGATGAGGTCTGCTAATGGCCAGGAAAGCAAACTTTATTTCTACTATGAAACAATGCTTGTATATAAGGGAGATGAATGGCGATGAATTGCACTCGGCTGCAAATTCCATGCACCCACCACGCCTTGGCAGTCCATCCATCAGTCAAGCCTCGATGGGCAGTCAGCTCTGTGTCCCCAAATCCACGTGTTTAGAAGCCTGACATCAGAAATGATTCAATGAAGATGAAGGCACTAGTTCTTCTAATAACACCACAAAAGGCTAGACAAACTGAGAACATGCGTGAGGGCTAAAAAGTCCACAAGTCTCTGAAAAATTGGTCATTTATTAAATTGTCATGACTATTTCCAATGAACTGGATACTTACTGAGTACCTCTTAGGTGCTAGGCACTAACAGCTACAGGAAAGGTTTCTCACAATGCCTCCCTGAACTCAAGGAAATTACCATCTGGTGGGAAGGTGTGACTCAGAAACACTCTCGAAGAACAACTGGAGGTCATCAACTCCAAAGCAGACATTTTTTTTTTTCATTTCAATGTCTTTGAGGTTGAGATGTGTCTTACAATTGATAGGTCAGTTTAACTGCAGCATATTTTGCTTTCTTAGTGGTATATAAAATACTTTATAATCCTTAGATTAGTTGAAATACAGAATACTACTAGGATAAAAGTCTTGAAACATATTTTTAAAGGATTCAATGGAGGGAGACACTGTTCACAATAGAGAAACAAAAATGCTTAATGAAGAAAACAATATTTGAAAAAGTTAGAGCTTTGAGACACGCAGGAGGAGGTTGGGTCAACACTGCACTTCAGGCAGAGAAAACAGAACAAAGACACGAAGGTGGGGGACAGCAAATAGTCAAAATAATCTAATTTGACCAAAACACTTGGCTGTCTGAAGGCAGTAGGGAGAGATAAAGCTAGAAAAACAGAAGCCATGTTACTAAGAGGCAGAGGCTCTCCTTTCAGTCCAGGTCACTCTGATGAGACAGCACTGCCCAGACAGTCTAATGTACAAGCTCAGCATGGGACACATGTACCTGGTACCTGTCAATGATCTCTGCGCCCCAGTAACAATATTTGAAGTCTTTTCCATAGAGAAGCCCACGCTGAGCTCTTCAAATGCATTGTTTTACTTCATCCTCACAGTGTCTGTGAGGTAGGAGTTATTTCCCAATTTTGTAGTGGTGGACACTTTGGCTCAGAAAGGTCAAGCTCCTCCCCAAGTAAGGGAAAAGTTCAGAATTTCAATTCAGGTCTGACTCCAGAGTCTGTGCGATACTGCCTTTGACTCTCCTGAATTACTGTCAAGCATGACAAATCCCTGATACCCTTAATATTTTCATAATAGCAAGAATGGCTAACATCATTGAGCACATTTATTTACTGTGTGTGCTCAGTACACTCTTTATGTATATTAACTCATTTAATCCTCACGACAACCTATATCCATTGTATAGATGATGAAACTAAAGCACAGAGAAGTAACTTGTCCAAGAATAAACTGTCAGCAGTAGAGATGGAGTCAGAATTCAAACCTGCACAGTCAGGACTTACCCAGCACCTATCAGGTGCCAGGCACTAACAGACAAGCTGGGAAATCACAATCCCTCGCTGCCCTCAAGGAAGCCCACACTCTGCTTTTGGCCTTCCTTATCCTTATTATTAGCGTATGTCATAGTTGGCAGAATAATTAGCGATAGTTTCATGCTTTATCAACAACAAAAACAAAGAGGTGCTATCACCTACTCAAGGCATCACATGTAGAATTCAGAAACATTCTAATATAGGATTTGTTGACCTTCTAAGTGTCCATTAATAAAATAATTCTTCAGATTCTTTACTTTTGAATAACAGCTCAGCACTGTTGACGTAGGTAACCTTAGATGATCTCATTTGAGCTTGTAACAGAATGCAGTAGACAGACCAGGAACTCCTGGCTCACTTTATTGGCTGATGGAGAAATGGAACAAGGATGATTATCACACCCTTTCCTGTCAGGCACCCTTCTGAACGGAGGCAAGGGTGGGCCCTGAGTTCTTCCACTTCCTCCTGCTTTGTGGTAACAGAGCAGGGCCTTCCAGATTCTCGGGCCTTCTTTCCCCTGACCTGGGGAAGATGTGTTGGTGTGTTTCACACTCTGAGGAGACACAGTGGTAAGTGAAAAGTAGAGGAAAGCCTGGGCCATAAGAGCTGACTTTCTAAGCTATGAAACCTGTCTGAACTTTCATCTTCACTTACAGGAGGGCTGCCCACCTCTTGTGTGCAGCGCTTGACACCTGCGAGTCGCTATGATGACGTATCAGACTTTGGAAGAGTCTGCACCTCTCTTTTACAGTCATCCTTGATTATGTGGCTCCTTTTCTGCCTTGTACATATAAAAGCTCACGAAAGTGGTATCATTGTGATGGCTTTTTCTTCATAAGGACCATTTTGGGTTGAATTATTCGAAAATCATTTTTTGAGTGTCTCATTTGGGCCAACCCTAAAACATCTTCCTCTCAGATATGAAAATTCATTTATCTGAATTTTTTGAAATGTTCCTTCCTAAAGAGGAACATACAAGTCTGGTGCCAATCTAAGCTCTAACTATACTTAGAAACTATACAATTCAGTTTAGCTCTGAATTCTATAAATACAGTTCTACATTTTACATGATGTCAGATACTATCTTGTCCCCCTAATTAAGCCCATATGCAAGTTGAGGGCAATGACCTGGCTTTATGCATTTATGGACCCACAGTGCATGTATGACATTGTCCTTGACTCATAATAAATATAATTGACGGACTGACAAGAGTGTATCTTGAACCTCCTCAACTTTAATTCCATCATGAGATTACAGAAAACGCAGAACTGGAGGACCCCCAGACCTTGTCATGCAGTCCAACTCCCCCACTAGAGCAGGAATTCCCTACAGGTGGCTGTCCAGGCTCTGCATGAACACTCCCGAGGTTGGCCAGCTCACCTGTCTGCAGGCTCTCTCCCTTACCTGCCCCCTTTTATGAAAAAGAGACAACATCAGAGTCCACTGGAGAGTATCAGAGGGTAAGTCCTACAAACTGTCTTCTGCCAACCCTGGGCCCACCTCACTGTACCTGACGTCCCAAAGTGCCCCTCCCAACTCTGCAAGCTGACACAGCCTCACTTGCTTCAGAAGCTTAGGAAAGATATGTCACCTTATTAAGTCTCAGTTTCTTCCTTTGTAAATGGGGTCATTTCCAACCTCAGCTGAGATTAAACAAGAAAACGCATGTAAAGACTGTTCTATAACAAGTCCTCAGTAAGTACCAACTGGTGTGAATGAAGGGTAGTAGCAGATGCTGGCCTGACTGGAATAAGGTGAGCCAAACATAATAGCCAAAATAACACATGGTTGAGAAGAACTTGGAGCAGTGATTTTAAAGGAGAAAATAAGGGAGTTAGAGAAGAATAAGAGACCATTTGGGAAGGGTTTCTGGGTAGGAAAGTGAGTTTTTAGCTAAACTGAAAAGTATGAAGTCAAATGTTAGCAAGCTTGGGTGAGGTCAGGGGAAACAGCAGGTCCACCTAGTGAAAGTGCATGATTTGATGTGAAAGGTAATTAGGAGGTATCCTGAATTTATGAAAAGAAGAAAAACAGGATCATGGTAGGACTCAAAAGAGAGAATTCCTCACTCATAAGTGGGATGTGAATTGACAAAATAAAGGAACAGATGAAACAAAACCAACCCTCGGACACTTGCAACAGAACTGACCAATAGGGAATGGGACAGGAGTGGGGGCAAGTGGTGGCAGAGTCCAATGGACAATGGCAAAGAACACTTAGTGATTTGGTGGAGGGCAGGTTGTGCTGATATATATCTGAGGTATCTGAGGACTGGGGAAACTGCACATATGGGGAATCTACACCTATGAGTTTATTTTAATTTATAAAACAAAGTTACTGCAATAAAATTGAGAGAGAGAGAGAGAGAGAGAGAGAGAGAGAGAGAGAGAGAGAGAGAGAGAGAGAGAGAGAATATTCCTGTTGATATGTGAAGGTTAAACCAGAAGAAAAAGAGCAGAATCAGAGACAATGGCTGATTCTGCTGTGTAGGATTAATCTTTGACATCTAGGTTGTTTTGTTTTTTTTAGTTCTACTATCTATTTTTGTATAATTTTTTGCTTTGTTTAGTCTTCTTTTGAGCTAGCAGCTACCATCTGTACCATCAGGACTGCTGGTCTAGAGAACCCCTCTAGACCCTATTCTAATAGGTTGTTTGAAACCTGTAATGGGCCCAAATCCAATAAATCAACTTCCATTCCTCATTCATTCATGCATACATCTACCCATCAAATAGTCACAACAACTACTGATTTAACTAGGTTCTGGAATAATTTGGAAATTAGCAAGACAGCCATTGCTTTTAAGGGATTTATAGACTTCTGGGATAAACAGATTCACAAAAAACTTTTATGCTAGACACTCAAAGTACCAACCACAGATGAGGAATGAACAAAATTCTATGCCAGGGTTGAAAACTGGATGCTTATCAGGCTGTATGTGGCCAGCAAGTGTTTTGCTTGGCCCACATGGCATTTTATTTTGGTTTTCTTTTTTTTTTTTCATATTAGGTGCCAACATTTTGAAATTAGGACATTTCACATTAAAAACCCAGATTCCTAGCTTCTAGTGAAAATAAGAAGATCTGAGCACATTGGCCAATCCCTACATGGTGGTAACTGGCAGAGCTGAGCAGCTGCCCCTTATAAGGAAAGCATGAGCTCTTCAGTTTCCATATTTGTTGCCACTCCTTGTTACTCATGGAAGTCGAAAGTTGGGTTGCCGGTTTTATCAGCAGTTTGTGCTGTGGGGACTCTTTTAACTCATAACAAGAATTAAAAGAAAAGTAAGAGGAACTCAAATTATTTTTAAAAAATAGAAAAGAAAGATAAACTGGTAGGGTCATGTGTATCAAGAAAAGTAGCATGTAGAATACCCCTACAAGGAAACAGATAAGTCCTTGCATTTAAGATGGAAACAAACATCTCCCATTTATGTTGCTTATCCACTTACATTTGCAGCCTCTGTAACAAGGGGTTAACAACACCAGCTTTGAAGTGAGGAAGTGCTCCACCACTTACTGTGTGATCTTGGCAAATTATTTGCCCTCTCAGTTCTTCACTTTAGCATACATAAGAGATAATTATAGTTCTAGCTCAGAGAGTGGGTGGTATAAAGTTACAATGATATAAAAGATGAAGCTCTTAGTCATTGACTGGCATACAGCAAGTGTTAGCTATTACTAATGAAGAGTATAAAAGAAAGAACAATCAAAATTCCACAAAAACAGAACAAATGTTTTTTTAAATCTGTATGGAATAACAAAAGATCCCATGAAATAAAAAAACTAAAGTGGAGGTATTACACTCCTAGATCTTGAGTTATACTACAAAATGATAGTGATCAAAAGTGTATGATACTAGAATAAAAAGAGTCACAGATCGGTGGAACAGAACTGAATCATCAGAAATAGACTCACACATATATGGTCAGTTAATTTATGACAAAGGATCCAAGAGCACATGATGGAGAAAGGACAGTCTTTTCAATAAATGGTGTTGGGAAAATTGGGCAGTCACAGGCAAAAGAATGAATCTAGACCAATAATATCAAACACAATAATTAATTAAAAATGGATTAGAGACTTGGATGTAAGACCAGAAACCATTAAATACTTGGAAGATAACATAGGCAAGTCATTTTATGACATCAGCCTTATAGAGCACTTTGGGGACTCAACTCCAGCAGCAAGGGAAACAAAAACAAAAATAAATACATGGGACTACATCAAACTAAAAAGCTTTTGCACAGTGAAAGAAACTATCACCAAACAAAAAGATAACCTATTGACTAGGAGAAGATATTTGCACATCATACATCTGACAAGGATTTATTATCCAAAATATATAAAGAACTAATAAAACTCAAGAACAGAAAAACAACCAACCAAAACAAAAAGTAGAAGATCTAAATAGGCACTTATCCAAAGAAGACATACACATTGTCAACATTCATATGAAAAGATGTTCTTCACTTGTTATTAGGGAAATGCAAATCACAACAATGAGCTATCATCTTACACCTGTGAAAATGGCTATTATTCAAAAGTCTGGAAAGAACAAATGTTGCAGGGGATGCAGAGAAAAGGGAACATTTTTACACTGTTGGTAACAGTGCAAATTGGTGCAACCCTTATAGAAAACAGTATGGAGATTCCTCAAAAAACTGAGAATGGAGGGTGTCCCTTGTGGCTCAGGGGCTGAGCATGTGGACCACATATAGCCCAAGGTCCCGGGTTCAAGACCTGGCACTGGGGTGAAAAATCAAGAAGAAACAACTAACTAAAGATATGTCTTCCTCTTCTTTATTAAAAACAAAATAAAATGCCTCTTCTGTCCTCTCTTAAAAATTTTTTTTTGAGAATTGAAATTCCATATGATCCCATTATCCCAATTCTGGGTATTCACCCCAAAGACACAAAAAACACTAATTAGCAGAGACTTACGCACCCCCAAGTTTATTACAGCATTATTTGCAATAGCCAAGAACTGGAAACTACATAAGTGCTCATTGTCAGAAGAATCAATAAAGATGTGTGTTGGAATACTACACAGCCCTAAAAAAGGATGAAACCCTCTCATTTGCAAGATGGATGACCGACCCTAGAGGAGATTATGCTAAGTGAAGTAAGTCAGAAGAAGAAAGACAAATACCAGATGATCTCACTCGTATGTGGAATATAAAGAAACAAAGCAAAGAAAGAGACTAAATAAAAACCAACATTTGGACATTAACAATTGAACTGAGGTTACCAGTAGGAAACTGGGCAGGTGGTGGGGGCAGGTGGGGGTGGTGTCTAGTGGACAGTGGTGAAGGACTTTTGGTAACTTGGTGGTGGGCGTGATGTGCTTCCATGTATTTGAGGAATGGTGACTCTACACATATGGGTTTATTTCATTCTATAAATCAAAGTTAGCTCAATAAATAAAATTTTTAGAAAACTGTAAAATTTTCTCACAAAAAGAAAAAAAGAGCAACCATCTCCAAAGGGAGCCTGAAAGGATTTTGTCTAGGATTTCAATGTGAGACAGTGAGGAGCAAAGGCATGATTTACACACAGAAAAGCCCAGGAAAAGACAGAAGATCCTATCCCAGTGGCTACAACAGAGGCTTCACAACGAAGCCGCAACAATCATCTAGGAGGATTCTGAAAGTCAGGCTGGGGAGAACTATCCCACTGGGTGATGGATTTGCATGATAGACAAAAAACATGACATTATAAGTAAATTGAATTATGATGTAAGAAACTTTCGATTGTGGTCAAACCTGCTAACTAAACACAGGAGAAAGGCTTGGTTTGAGGCAGCTCTCTGACCACCCTTGTTAAATCTCCAGTTCTGGAGTCAGCAGACCTCAGGCTAGTTAGGAAACTCCTTAGCAAGGTGCCCAGGTACAACTTAGTAACATTGGTTAGTTTCTCCCTGCGTTAAGCTTGACAGTTACCTTACAGGTACAACAATATTTGCATACATGGAGTCAGAGTTTCCTTTGAAAATCAGATTTAAATGAAAATAACGGAGGTAATTTGGAGGAACACTTCAAATAACCAAGACCATGGGTAAGTTGTGGATGTGGCAAAATGTGTGGTGTTTGAGACACACTGCCGTGGGTGTCATCGGAGACAGGACGGATTCTGAGCAAACGAGGGGGCAAGACGTGACTGGGGTGATTTTGAGTAAAATCGCCTCGATAGGCCACAACCTCAACGCGTGGTACATCCCTTTGTCCCTTCACCAGGCTTCAGTTTCTCCATTCGCAAAAGGGTGGCAGGGTGACCTAACAGACAACAGACCCGGGGTTCGGCGCCCTCGACCCGCGTAGCAGGCCCGTTGCCTTTGGCAACCGCCAGGATTTGTGCAAGGGCTCCCTCCATCCCCGCCGGGCTCGGCCCCCGCTCCCGCCGATTGCCCCGCGCCTCACCACTGCTCGACTTTATCCCTCCACGTCAGCACGGCCCTCATCGCGGCTTCCCGCAAGCCTCGGGCCCCTCCTCCCGGGCCCAGAGCAGGCCCCACTCCTCCAGCCGCTGAGGCTACCTGCGCTGCCCCTGACAACGCACATGCGTAGTGAGCTACGCGCGCGCGGCGGCGTTACGAGTGCGCATGTCTACAAGGGAGCCCTGGGGAGGATGGACCCGGAGCCTAGATGGCGCCTGCGCAACTAGGGCGAGCGCGTTTAGTCGGAGCCAGTGAGGGCAGGGCCAGTCCCTCGCCTAGTGATTTGATTGGCTAGGCTGTGGAACTGGCGCCTGTGATGGAGGGGACGTGCGAAAGGCTGCTCTTGTGTCTGATCGCCTCTCGCTGCCTTTAACTTTTGGTTTCAGTCTGTCCCTGTAAGCTGAAAAAGTTTTAGCGTCTTATTTCGTCCGCTGCACCCTCGACCCGTTGCTGCAGCCGGAGCCCACTTGAGGGTCACGCCTGGGATGGCGAGTCCCAGCCTGGGGGACTGCGAAATTGTCACCTCGGTCACCTCCAGTGAGCTCCTAGTCCCAGATGAGCCATGTGACCTCCGGCAAGTTATCCCTTTCTATCCTCAATTTCACGGAAACCTGTGCAGTGGGAGTCGGGGCGTAGAAGGTGGTGGGCCTTTTAAAGCGAGGGTCGTCAGAGACCAGAGCTATTTATTAGCAGCTAGGACTGAACTCACGTACACTTCTGATGAGGTCAGCCCTGGAGAGTTCCCGACTTCTTTACCCGAAAAGTCGAGGGAGCAAGGAGCTTTTGTGATGCAAGAAGAGGTCCACTTGGGTTGGACGATCCTAGGAAGACTTTGGAGGAGATGTCATGTTAAGCAATCAGGACTCGCCAGAAGTAACGTCGATTATTGAGTACTTGTATATGTGCGAAATGGAGGCCAAGAAAATTTTCTTTACTTTAAAAAATGTTTTCATCTTCAGAACGACCTTAAAAAAGGTATTACCTCCTTTGGTAATATCTGATGGAGAGGAGACTGCAACTTGACCCTGGATGCACAGTCAGTGGCAGAGCTGGGATTTTAATCCAGT
The DNA here is from genome assembly GCA_004363575.1 of Solenodon paradoxus. Classification (NCBI taxonomy): domain Eukaryota; kingdom Metazoa; phylum Chordata; class Mammalia; order Eulipotyphla; family Solenodontidae; genus Solenodon; species Solenodon paradoxus. The sequence continues at coordinate 28,820 of RJWH01003953.1, forward strand.
TTGTTGACTTCAAATTGTGCTGTTTTTTTCGTTTTTATTTTTAAACCAGGTTTCTGTTTCCTTATCTCCAAAATTGTGAACCCTTTAATCGCAAATTACTTCAGAAAACCTTGAGTCCAATTCTAATTTGTCACTAGATCTTCCTAAGTTTTCCTATGTGTAGAAAATAAATTGGATTCGACATCTCTAGACCCATCCAACTTAAATGGTTGCTTTCTTCATTAGGATACACTCTTTTTTTAAGGAAAAGGTGCTGGCAGGAATGAAGATGAGTAGGCAGGCAAGAAGAGAGAGGAGGAGGAAGCTTTTTATTTAGTTGTTCACATTGGTGGTTTTTCCCCAGGGCCTGCGACTAGAACCCAGTGGTATGTGACTTGCTTCTTTGATGCAATTGACCTAACTGCTGTTCTACTAGGGCGTACCCATTAGGATTCTCTCTACTGAAGTTTTTCAACAATAGTACAGGGGCGAAGTATTAGACCAAGCTTTAATAGGCCTGGATTCTGGTATTAGTTCTGCAAATTCAATTTTGTCAATAAAATGGTGTATGTAACCTTTATCCTCTCTACCTCACAAGAGTATCATAAGGATTAAGAATAAAGATATTTGAAAATTCTATATCAGAAATTATTTACCTTTTGGAGGGGTACAACATCTGATAAATGATAGATACTCTCCTCTAAAAACAAATGCACTTACATATAAAAATTTTACCTTACTTATTTGGAGAGGAGTGTGTTTCATTGACTCTAAGTTCTGTTGATTCCAGGTTTAGAGCTCAGCTGTTAGCTCATATTCTTAAACTTATGCCAAGTGTCACCAGAAATCTTTATATTTGATTAACCAAAACAAAAAAAAAAAAAGTTTTGGCAAAAAACTCCTAATGAGATTTTCATTGCGCAGAGATTTCCAACCTCTTTAGCCCACGTTGAATAACAAGAAACTTTTGTAGGACGGGAAGATACTCCCATAGTACAAGTCTGGTTCATACTAATTTTAACCTCTCATAGTTGGAATACTCCATGTGGTTCCTGTGCTATTGTGAACTGAATTCAAATAAGAAAAAAAAAAAAGTTTTAAAAGAATTAATCAGTTGTACTTTGTTTTTCTAGAGAGGAAGATGTTGCTGTGGGGTTGGAAAGAGTAGAAGATGAGAACCAAAGGGTAATAAAAAGCAGCGATGGGTGTAATCCCCTGCTGCAGGAACCCATTGCTTCTGTTGAGATTGGTGGTGCAACAGAAACAGAACGCCATAAATCTGCTCCATGTGGATGGGAAAGAGTGGTGAAGCAAAGGTTATCCGGGAAAACCGCAGGAAGATATGATGTATATTTTATCAGGTGAGCATGCAAAGTGGTAAAGATAGTATAACCAAGTAATTTTACCTGGACAGGTAGCAGAGAAGCATAGCAGGAATCTTGGCTTTTAGCTATATTTACCATAAAATCAGTATGTCTGTTCCTTCAATGTCACTGGTTAATTATGTCAAGTGATTTGGGACAAATGCTTACATTTTCTCCTACTGTGAATGGTTAATGGCAAGGTTGCACGTTAGTTATATTTGTAAAATTGTAGTAGCATAGAGGAAACTTTTTAAAGTACCATTTTATAACTCTGCTTTACGTTAAATGCCCATGGCAGCATTTGGGAAGTATTAATTAAAAATCTGAAATATGGTCCCAATTCTTTTCAAAATGTCCCTTTTACTTACTATCAGTAACCTTTCTTTAATATCATTTTCTAGCCCACAAGGATTGAAGTTCAGATCCAAAAGATCACTCACTAATTATCTTCAAAAAAATGGAGAGACATTTCTAAAGCCAGAAGATTTTGATTTTACTGTACTTTCTAAAAGGAGCATCAAGACAAGATACACAGTTAGCAGTGTGGCGCCTCTGACATCCCACCTACAAAATGAAAGTAACAGTTCAGACTGGAACCTCAGAACACGAAGCAGGTGGAAAAAAGATGTGTTTCCTCTTCAGAGTTTGGACATGCAAGATAGCAGAGGAATACCTGACTTTACTTCCATGCATTTGCGTTTGAAAGAAGAGGAGAATATTATTGATGTCGACGCCAAACAGATTGGAGAGTCCAAAAGAAAGGTGACTGTTTTGAAAGGAATTCAAGTTAAGAAAACCAAAACTAGGTGTTTGAAGAGTCTTCGGGATTCTGTTCACAGTTACAGAGAAAGAGAATCTGTGTATAATAAAGCAGATGCTCACAGTGACCCTGATGCACAAGAAAGTCAGCCTGGAAGAGCTGTCTGCATTTCCGGTGCCAGCGCCAGCAGCGAGGCCCTCGAGGCAACAAATGAAGAAAGGAAACGTATAAAAGAAAAATCATTGAGTTCAGATTCAAAATTTCATTTTGAGCAAGGAACTTCTGGCATCATAAACAAATTATGTTCAGCCAAAGCAGAACACACCAGGAAGTGCGAGGATACCTTTTTAGAATCTAAGGAGATAACAAAAGTAGACGTTGGGGAAAGGAAGGAACATTTGCATACAGATGATTTAAAATGTGACTCTGAAGTGGACAACCGCTCCCAAGCTGAGAGAGAGTCTACATCTGTGAAAACATTTCAAGGTATTCTGTGCAGTCAAGTGCTGTGAGACATGTGATGAGACGTTTATACTTTCCAGATACCACATTTTATGCCGTGCCTGGTTAGGATGTTGGAATAGAAAGAAGAAATAGGGCCAAATATCAGATACATTCTTCCAGTTGACCCTAACTGATCTTCAAACCCCTTCTCAGAGAGGGAATCAGCTGTTTGCTGCCTTGATGCCCCAGCAGAGGAGAGCTGTGCCATTGAAAGCTGCTACCTTCTCTTTCTGGTGCAGGATCTGGGACTCTCTTCCATAGTGCTTTCCCTCCTCCCCATCTTCCCAGCCAGTTACCTTACAACTTTAGGGGAAACGAAAAGGTTTTAAGAATGAAAAGATTGGTACAGTCTAGTGGTCTAGTATGGGTACAGTCCGCATGAATCCCAGGGTCCCAGGTTTGAGAACTGGGGCTGGGGTGGAACAACCAAGATGAACAACTAAGTGGGATAAATACAGTGCTTTTTTCTCCTCTCTCTTCCTGCCCGCCTGCCTCTGCTCACCTTCATTCCTGCCTGTTCCTTTCCTTTTTTAAAACAAAAAAGGTTTGGGGAAGGCTTCTTTTATTCACAACTTGATTGAAAATAGTGTCTTCTCTTCATGCCCATCCTGTTACTTATTAGTGATGTGTGACTTCCAATTTAATTTTGCATATATCGTAGTCATTTTTGTCTTCTGCTATAATGTAATGCTCTAAAATGCTTCAGAGCTCTAAATAATTCAAAATTGTAATCACATAGTTCATCTATTATTTGTAATATGCTCTTAATACAGAGTTTAGAGCTTAGCAAGTTTTGCCTTTATAATACCTCAGTGAATTAGAGATAAAAAAAGAGACCTTTTGAGCAGCCTTATATTACTTATTCATTATACTATAATGAATAACATCTTTAAAGAAGAATAGTAATTTTACTGAAAGTCCTATAGGGAGACAGCCTTGACAAATTGGTGGAGCATGGAATTAGACTTGATTTCTATTCAGTCCCACTCAGGATTTTATGTCTTTGCTGTGCCTGAAATTTTTCTACCTTTAATAGGAGATGGTCATATATACCTAGGAACTGCATAAGAATTCCCCAAGTCTGCTTTTAAAGACTGAGCTTCTTAAAGCCTTGAGGCTTATGTAGATTTATTGCTAATATAATGGGCAAATTAAATATTAAAAACATCCTTTTGAAATTATGTTGAAAGGATCCTGTGCATAAAGAAGTCTAGTTCTCAACAGAAGATGAAGTACCCACGAGTTAATATGTGTCCAGTGGAATAGTAAAGACTTTCCCATTGACTTCATTAGAAATTGTCAAGTAAACTGGGCCTAGTCTCCTAGTAATAAAAGAGTCTAGTTAGTGATTATTTATAGAACCCACAGAAAAAAATTACCAAGTAACCAGTAAAGAGCAGTTTCTTTGTTCTTTTTTTTTTCTACTAGACTTTATCTATTTAAACTAGAAGAGCAAAAAACATTACACTAATTATATGAAGACATGGCTACTTGTCCCAGTTTATAGTCAATATCACCATTATTTGGGGGATTGTTGCTTAATTTCTAAACCTCAGTTTCTTCATCTGTAAAATGGAGGTGATAGCTTACTAATCTTTACAACAAGAATGTTGTAAACTAAAATGAGAAGTGAAAAGATTCCTTCACGCTGTACAAATGCAAAGGTATTAACTGATATTCAAATTTAAAGGGTATGGCTTTACTAAAAATAAGTCTCATTAAAACTTTATTAAATGTGATGATTTTAGAAACTTGGGAAGGCTGAAAATGCTGGTCAATAGTCTTTGTTAAATTAACTGAACTTCCCAGTAGATGGTCTTAGATATTATGAGGCCCAAATCTTAGTTTTTTCTGGAAGTACTGTTTTTATCTATCTATCTATCTATCTGTCTGTCTATATGTGTGTGTATATATATTTGTAAGTAAAGAAGTATTCACTACAGAGATTTTGGAAAATCAGAAAAAAAAATTAACACTCAATAACAACCATACTTTTTGGTTTATTTTATTCTAATCTCTGTATCATTGTTTTTCTTACCAAATTGGGATCATATGCAGAATATTGCTTTTTTTATTTAAAAATTAACGACATGGGGAAATGCTTATGACATAGTTTCAAAAATATTCGAGTGACCACATTGTCTGGATGTGTCATAATTTAACATCTTTCTTATTTCCAATTTTTCAGTACTATGAATTCTGAACTTAAATGGAGAGCTGGGTAGCAGAGTGGCTAAAGGCATGGGCTCAGGAGCAGACTGGATTGATTCAACTTTGAGACATACTAGTTGTGTGACCTTGAGCAAGTTACTTAGCCTCTCTCTACCTCAATTTCTTTATCTGTAAAGCCAAGAGAAAATAGTACCTAGCTCAGAAACTGAATGAGTAGTTTTTGTAAAATGCTTAGCATAATGCTTGGCACATACTAAATGCTTTATAATATTAATGCTTTAAATAATGATGATAATGATTTTCATCTCTGACTGTTTCTTTAGGCTAAACCATAGATACTCTAAACAATGTTCACTCTTCCTTTTCAGAAGATACCATCCCACGGACACAAATAGAAAAAAGGAAAACAAGCCAATATTTTTCTAGCAAATATAACAAAGAAGGTATCCCTTTCTTAGTTGTAAAATCAGATTTTAAATCCATTTCAGGTGTTCAACTCTGATGCAGTGTGTGTGTTTAGCTCCTAGCCCCCCACGACGCAAAGCCTTTAAGAAGTGGACACCTCCTCGGTCACCATTTAATCTTGTCCAAGAAACACTTTTTCACGATCCATGGAAACTTCTCATTGCAACTATATTTCTCAATCGGACCTCAGGTTTGTGGATTATTTCAATCTTTGTCTTAGTGGAGATATATGATGAGAAAGAGCATTGAATTGATTAGGAGACCTAGAATCAAGTTTGATTTTGAGCCTGTGTGACCTCAGGTAAGGTCTTCCCCTCTGAGCCCTCTCTCCTATAAGAAAGCTATACACCAACGTTTGTGTCATACCACCACCTTTTTAGCACTGGGAACAGTTTTCATTTATTTTTGACTTCAAATTTCATTTTGGTCATCAATGAAAATTATTTACCTGACAATCCTCAGGTAAAAGCTTTTGTTTCACTGAATGTTTTGTTTAATGTCACTGGCACCTTGTGTCCTGATGCTTTTTTACACTGGTTACCTGATGATCTCATTTTTTAAATTTAATATGCAAGCCCAGGTCTCAGCATCATTTGAATTAGTAACCAAATAGGGTAAAGGTGTTGGTTTTTGAGTCTGAAAGTGGTTGCTAGTTCTGCTAATAACATCTTCTCAGTGATTTAAAAAGAAGGGGGTGATTAAACTCTACAAGAGTTTTCCAGATAAGGAATACCTGAATGTAAAATCAACCTACCTAGAAGCTTGTAATCACATAGTTACCTTTCCTTTTCAGGGAAAATGGCAATCCCTGTGCTTTGGCAGTTTCTAGAGAAGTATCCTTCAGCTGAGGTAGCAAGAACTGCAGACTGGAGAGAAGTGTCAGAACTTCTTAAACCTCTGGGTCTCTACGATCTTCGAGCCAAAACCATTATCAAGTTCTCAGGTACTTTCCTCTATAAACACAAAGGAGAAAACATAAACTGTGCCTGTTTAAGAGAGCCACACCTTACACTTTAAAATTCTCAGATGCTGAGATCTTTCAGCTTAGGCACTGAAGGTATTTAAAAACAGTCCCATTGCCCCCAGCCACAGTCTCCCACTGACACAGGCAATAAAACTTTGCCCAGCATAAAGCCCAGTTGACAACTCAAGGACATTACATCTGTCTAGTTAGCACAATATGGAATAATCATGGTTAGTTTAAGTGGCAGAGGAGAGATTCAGAGATGGTATGGGAATTCAGAAGAAAGCAGTCAAAACTAGGATTTTTAGAGATTGTTTTCCTGTCCTTTTCTGGTGTTCTCCATCCAGCCCCCCATTGCCACACATTTAGGGAAACTCTTCTGAGAGACTGACCTGACATGTGGGCTGTTGTGTTCTCAGATGAGTATCTGACAAAGCAGTGGAGGTATCCGATTGAGCTTCATGGCATTGGCAAGTATGGCAATGACTCCTACCGAATTTTTTGCATCAATGAGTGGAAGCAGGTGAGGCATACTCTCAGCCAGAGCATCTCCAGCACATTTTGTCTCGTAAGCAAAATAAGTCCACCGCATGGCAAAACTATTTCCTGTACACCTGTGCTGTTTCCATCACAACCAATCTTGTTCAGACTTGAGAGGCACCCAGTGGCGTGGGCGTTATTGGGGAGGAGAAGGATCCCTAGATGGTCCCAAGTCCATAAAGACTCTTTGATATGGCCCCTGACTGACGTCCATCAGTTTGTCACTCTGGTCCTATTCCTGTCATTCCCATTCCTGTAGTGTTTCTAAGCCTGAAACGGTTTTTCTCTTGTCACAGTCATACTAGCTTTCAAAAGTCCACTGAAGGAAAGATGGCAGATTTAGGATTGGAACAAATGCTTGCTGGATTTCTCCCAGTGGTCTCAGACTATTCTGTGGTAACGATCCTAACTCAGCTGCCCATTCTGTTGAGTACACTCAGTCCATGAACATTAGGGTGGCATCCTTAACAGCTGGTGGGCACAGCCAGCTGGCCTGGTACGATGCCCTTAGTCTGTGGCTCACCTTAAAGCCTTTAATCACTCCGTCTGAGTGAGCTCATCCCTGCTCCACCATTTATTCTGATCTGAGCCATGTGTTTCGCCCTCGGGGTCTATACTCTCCTTCTGGAAAATGATGTATGAATACTTGATCATGTTATCACCACCCCACACCCTGGGTCAGTACTAAATTGGAAAGTACTTATAAACAATAAAGGATTACCTTATTGTAAGGTATAATTTTAAACATTTGTGAATCCAATTAAGGTTAAAGGTTATAATGTTTAGGTATGTTATAATAGACTGTTCTTCTGTATCTTTAACATTCCAGTTTGAAAAACGCATTTCTGATTAATTTGCATAAGTCTCATAATGTTTTTTTACTTTTTCCAGGTGCACCCTGAAGATCATAAGTTAAATAAATATCATGACTGGCTTTGGGAAAATCATGAAAAATTAAGTCTGTCTTAAATCTCTGAATTTTTCAAATTCATCTTTTTTTATACATTGCTTGGTACTTGCATTCTTAAGCATAGCCAACTACCTTTCTAGGCATATAGATTTTAATGAGCTCAACCAGAAACCTAATTGTTTTCTTAACGTGTAGGTCACTGACAGATCTTGCTATTATTGTGGTAGAATATGTTTTTGAGTTGTTTTTTTTTTGAATAGTTATTTGACAACAATCCTAAAAATGTATATGACTTTTCCAATAATGAAATGTAATTTAAAGGTGAAAAAAGGCTTTTCTAAACTCTCAATAATACAGAGAAAATTTCTGTCATTCTTGTTTCAGGAAAGATTATACTTTCTGTTCTCTTTCTATAAAAGATCATTGAAATGGTCATATGTAGACGTAATGAACAAATTTTCAGCCAAGCATGTATATAAAATATTACAGTGTGTTTTAGGCAGTTATTTAGAGAAAAAAAAAAAAACACTTTTTGAGCAAAATCAAAATAAGGTTGTTTCGTCATCATGTGTCTTGACGCTTGTGCTCTGGCTTTCAGCAGTTGGCGATTTCTCCCACCATCCATCTGATAACCAGATGTGAATCTGTGTCTGCAGCTCTGTGTCACAGCATGGACTTCTGGATCATGAATTGTTCTTTAGTCAATTTGTGAAAATTCATCCTCTTGCTGACAGGCAGGATCATTTAAATTTTATACCATTTTTAAGACATTTAAGACATATTTAACTCAAATACTGAATCATGTACTGTATAGAAAGAACTCACCAAACAAAAGTCCTAAATTAGAAGTCTCGATTACCAATGTCCACTTTTAGATATTATTTGAAACACTGAATAAATAATAAATTGTAAGGAAATATCGTTTTTGTTAGGGTGGTATGTGAACACACTCAGGATGTGGCGTGCTGCAGGCATAGTGGCTTTAGAGACTGAGTTTCAGTTTTTAGGGAGCAACGAATTTTGACTAGAGGACAGGAAAACTGACCGTATACATCCCCAAGTCAAACATCCACTTCGTAATTTCCTATCACATTTGTATTTAACAAATACAGATTTGTTCACTAAGCACAAAGCTCTGTGCTGGGGAGAGGCACAGAGAAAAAGGTTCGGTAGAGACCCTCGCAGGTTAGGAAAGGAACACAAAGAAAAAAGGAATATGCGGACAAGATGCTCAAACATTGCAACTGAGAGAATAGAGGGGCCTCTGAACCCCTGGGTCACGCCAGGTTGGAGGGCAGGACACCCTCACCAAGCTTAGAACACTAGGTATGGCTGTGTGGCAGGACTGTCCCTGCCCCTGCCCAGGCCCCAGCCTTCTCCATCAAGAGTGCAGGCTTGTGGACGCAGCTGAGGCGCTCAGGCCGCAGCCAAGCCTGTCTCTTCCCTTTGCTGCAGGTGTGGTTACCTGATCTACCTGTTACCTCTTTAGAATGGGATTGTGGCACCTGCCTCACGGTTATAAGTATTGATACATGTAGATATTTAAGTAAGCCTGGCTTAGAAAAGGGCAACAATTATACTGCCCATAGCGATGACCTGAGTGACAACCTCAGGTAGTTAGAGGGTCACAAAGAATGCATGTCAATAAAGGTGGTACCTTACGCAGAGTAAACACTCCAGTGTCGGATTTTAAAGTTTTTATTGAGACAAAAATTAACAAAATAAAATTCATTTAGCCATTTCTAAGTGTACAATTCAGTGACTTCTTAGAACATTCACGATGTGTAACCACCACTAATCCACAACACTTCCATCCATCTCCCCACAAAGAACGCCCATATCTGCGCGCGTGCACATCCCCACCGCCAGCCCCTGGCAACCCACTAATTTGCGTTTAGTGTCTGGGTTTGCCTGTGCTGGGCATTTCTTATAACCAGTACTCTGGAAGATGTCGCCTTTTGTCTCTGGCTTCTTCCACTTAGCATCGTGTTTTGAAGGTGTCAGCTGGCAGCATGCAGCAATAATTCCTTTTTATGACTGATTTCCATTGTAGGGACAGGCCACTTCCTGCTTATTCATTAAGTGGATGGACATTAATGCTCTGGTATATTAATAGGTATTATAAAAACTCAGGTTATTTTATTTCAAACTATGGCCCCTTGCCACAAGGGTGCAAAAAATACCAAAAATTCTGCCTCTGGCCACGACTCCTGAGTTCCTATCACCCCTCTGGAAGGAGGAAGAGTCTGTTCTTTGGATGAAAGCACTGAGACCAAAAGTCGTGCAGTCCTGCTGAAGAGCCCACTGTTTGCGGGAGAACCGGGGACTTAATACTCCAGATTCAGAGAGCACTGGGGCGAAGGGAGAGGAGATGCTGCCTGGCGCGCAGAGACCCTCCCGGAGCTCCTCCCCGCGCCCCCAGCACCGGAGGCCCGGCTCCCCGTGGCAACGCTCAACCAATCAACACAGGGCGTCCGTAGTCCTGGCAACGGGGCTTCTAAAGCGCGGCGAGTCCCGCCTCAACGCAAAACTTGAAATTGATGTTTTTCTTACACTTCCGTACCCCCGTGCAAGCACGCGCGCGCGCGCACACACACACACACACTCTCTCTCTCTCTCTCTCTCTCTCTCTGCTGCCAACGCCACGACCATGGATGATTCCTTTGAAGCTCTCTGGTCGCTGTTCTTCGGTAAGCCCCTGGGAAGCCGGACAGGTTCTGGAAACCCGCAGACCCCTGCAGACACTTGCAGGGGGGACGAGGGCTAGGGCGATGGGTGAATATCGCATTGTGCCGTCTCCACCGCTGAGTGAGGGGTTGCCAAGGAGTCGGGGGCAGTTCGTACACATTTCTCAGATGTCCATGGTGAGGCCGGAGGAGCGGGCCAGGCTGCCTTGACTGGGAGCCAGAGGCCCAATCCTTGTGCCGGGAAGAGCTACCAGGTCCTCTGGGCCCTCAAATCGCCCACGGACATTCAAGTGTTCGATGCTGGAGAGGAGACAGGGTAAAGACCCATGTTTTCAAACTTATGGTGATAGTGGTTCTATCAGGCAATTCCTTGGTGAAGGATAGATAAATGGGTTATAAGAGGGTGAATGCTGGGCCTAGGAGTGATAGCGAGGAGTAGGAGGCCCGCCAAGTACAGGGGCTGGGGAAGAAGTGTTCCATGGTGTTTCTACTGGGGCTTAAAAGACAAAGGGAGTTCTCCAAGACACCTGGGGAGGAATGGCATTCCAGGCCAAAGGAACAGCATGCCCTGCGGCCCAGAGACGTTACCTTCAAGGAAACCCTAGCAGTTTGAATATTACTGGAAATGAGAACAAGAGAGGCAGAGGGAACAAGATCATGAAAGATCTGTGGGTCAGGAGACAGGGAAGCCCCAGAAAATGACAGAATTGGGAGCCTCAGCAAAGGTGGAGACTGAACTGAGACTCAATGTTGGCTGTGGAGGGGAGATCTAGAGCTATCTCAAATGTCCAGGCCTAAGGTGCTGGGAGGTCAAAGAGAAGGGGACCGGCAAGAGAAAACCACAGGGACTTGGAAGCTCATTGGCACATGCAAGGAGTGATCAAAGATAATGCTGAGATAGAAAGCGAGGGTCATCTGCCTGATGGAGGCACCTTTCATAGAGTTAGGGAAGCTACCAAGAGGCCCAGAGCAGGTGGGGACAGGGACACAGAGACAAGTTCAGTCTTAGCTGAGTTTGAGATCCCTTAAGAGCAACTGTCTGGAGAAAGCTGGCACAAGTTCCAAGTCATGAATATTGGTGTGGGTGTCCTTGGCATATAGAGGTCACAGGACGAGAAGAGTGAATATTATTTGAAAAAAGGAAGAGAGCCTGGATATAAGCCTGAAACCAAACTTTTAAGAGGTGGGCAGGAAAAGAGGGACCCAAGAACTAGTAACCAGAGAAGTAGGATGAAATGTAAAGCGAGATTTGCATCAGGATCAAGAGAAGGGAGAATTTCAAGAAAGACTTGAATTGTCTCCAGATTACCTGAAGGACTTTGTCAGAGAAGAGGGAACAAATGTGTTTTCTGGGGCATCAGTGGCGAGGACTAGGACAAAGGGGTAGAAATTGCAGAGAAACAAATTTGGGGTCAATATAAGGAAATCTTTTCCAGCAGCCAGAACTGGACGTCCACTATATGAAGTTGAGAGTGCCCTGCCAATGGAGGTGCACGAACAGAGGTGCAGTCCGCCAGGGGCCTTGTAGAAAGAGCTCCCTGACCCGGGCAGGCAGTGACACTGGTTGGTCTTGAGCGCTTCCTTGCTAATCCCTTGGAAACGCAGTCTCTACCCACAACTACATGGTGCCTTCTGTTATTATAAAAGCCTGTCTCACTTTCCTGTCAATGGACACAGGACCCCAAAGATCACTAGAATGAGACGTACCCTTGTGGCTTAGGTGGCTGAGGCAGCTAAAATGCAACCCAGAGACCTGGATTCATGATGCCGGCCTGGGAGAGAAACAAAACAAAAAAGAGGAAGAGTCAAACAAACTCGAATACTTTAAAAAAAATCACTAGAATGAAAGCTCCATGATGTGGTAGGTACAAGACCTTCAAGAGGGTAGTGAGGGGGTGACTTTGAGGGTGTGGCACAGGCTGACAACTATATATGATGAGAAGGACTTATCAGAAGGAATTATTGGGGAATACATGACCTTCAGAGGACACAGAAAATGCAAAATCCAAGAACCATGAAGGAGCTGGGAGAGCTGGACAAACAGAAAGGAGGCTGGTGCAGCACAGTGAGCAAGAGGGAGGGAGGGGGGTGGTGAGGGGAGGGGAGGTAGGAGAGGGGAGCAGGGTCCGGGAGGGAGCTTTTTGTAGGGCATGTAGGGAGAAGGCTATTTGTTCTAAGAGCACTGGGAAGCCATTTCAATGAAGTCATGGAAGGGTTTCACACAGGGGAGTGACTCTTTTGGCTGAGAGCACAACATGAATTTGAGAGAAGCCACAAGCTGAAAAGGGGAGACCAATGAGGAGCGTATTTTGGATGTGTTCCCATGGATTAACCTGACATTTGACATGATTATAACTTTATTTCCCATGAACCTCCTCCCCATACAATGTGCTTCCACCTTGTGGGATTATTGAGTTACCCTAAAATACCCAGATCTCACCCCTAAACTTTCTGCATGCTGGTCTCTCTGTTTCTTTAAACCTGATTCATGCTTCTAGGCCCATGTCCATGCCCCCTCCTCCAGGATGACCTCCCAGCTTCATCCATCAGGATTGTCCTGGACTGAGAGCACTTTGTTGCCCTCTGGTCACCCACCTTCATTCCATGCCAGTGCACTGTGATTGAGCAACCAGCCTGCTGTGTGGCTGTGTGGCTCTGCACCTGACCAGTGCCATGCACAAGGGGATTCTCAGAAAACGTGGGTTTGGTAAATGACTGAATTCTCAATCACACTCACATCCTATCCTCAAAGAAATGATCAATGGGTTATTGGGAAGTTCATATTCTTATTATTTTCTGACTATGAAATGAACACATGGGCAGTGTAAAGCAACTTCACAAACACACTAAATGTCCATTTTGTACCAGGATGGGTACCTGGAACGTAGGAAAACTAGACACAGTCCTTGCCAGGTTATTGGGAAAGAAAGACTCAGAAGCATCTTCATTCAGAACTATGTAAATACCATGATGTTTAAAAGTATGGGGACTGCCAGGACCCAGAGGACCCACAAGGGAGGAGTTGGGAAGGCACCAGGGGACGGTGATGCTTGAGCTGAGTCTCAGGATAAGTAGGGACTAACCCAGTGAAGCAGGAGAGGAGAGCATCCTAGAGAGAGAAGCCAGCATGATTTGTGGGGTCAGGGCCGGGTTCCAAGTTCACTCAGGTTGGGTCAAATACAAGGTGAGGCGGGAAGAATGAGACAAGGAGCCAGAAAAATTAAAGGGAGTTTTAGGGAGGGTGGGTCAGGGGGTCAGCTTAGGGAGCTTGAATTTTATTCTGGGGGCAGTTAGAGACAACAGAGAAGTTTTAAGTGGAGAGTTTGGGTTTTAAAAGAAAAATGATGGTGACTATATATATTGAAAAAGGAAAGGCAGGCAGGAATGAAGAGAGAGAATAAAAAAGCATTTTATTGATTTTATTTAGTTGTTCATCTTCATTGCCCCCCCCCCCCCCCCCGCCCCTCCACCAGTCCCAGGCCACAAACCCAGGAGCTTGGGATGTATGTGGACTGCTCCTGACCCCTACTCCACCAGGGCTCATGGGTGACGATATTTTTGATAGTAATGTTGTATCATTCTTATTTTTTAGAACACTCCCACATCTGTTATTTGCTTAATTTTAAAGGCTTCCGGAGGTAGCTAAAGCAGACTTCATATCACTTTACACATGAAAGGACTATGACTCACAGGATTAAGTGACAACCTGGAGTAATAACAAGTAATGGCTAAGAGCTGAGCTCAGCGGCCAGGCAGACTGGGTCTTGGTGTCCTTCCCTATAAAATGGATATAATGATAGTGCTGACTTGTTAGGTCTGTCCATTTGTCATCTACTCAGTCACCAAATATTTACTGAACTGCCACTGTATGTTGGCACAGTGGAGGTATTGGCGCTCCAGTAGGGAACAAGAGAGATGAGTTCCCAGATCAGTCTACTGGAAAAAATAAGCATCAACCAAAGACTTGCTCCAGGGATTTCAAATGCACATATCTGCCTGAATCAGGCACCTAATGAATGCACTGAGCTTCATGTAAGACAATAGGAAATGGTGGGGCCTTTGGCAAAGAAGCATGCTCCAGCCTAATGTCACTCAAATTAGAAACATTTAAGTTGTATGTCAAATGAAAAGAGACCCCAAGCCTCATACAGCATGAAGACTGCCAGTTTGCAACCCTTGATTTACAGACTGATGATAAGTAATCCAAAGCAAAAGTATAGGTTGGGATATGCAGAGATGACCTGAGAATATAATAGAGCTTGGGTGCCGGAGAGGTAACATTTGCTAGGAAACCTGGAGGATGAGGAGGAGTGGGTGGGTATGGACAAGGGAGGGAGCATTCCTGGCGGAGGAAGCAGCATGTGGCTAGATGGTGCCTGGATCAGTCAGGGAACAGAGGAGGTTAAGGTGGCTGGGACACAATAAAGAAAGGTAAATGAATGGGGTGAGAAAGGTTGGCAGAGGAGGGTCATGAGACTTAGTGTGATGGCTATGGAAAGTCATGAAGGGGTTTCAGCATGGGCGAGGGTGAGTATAGAGAGCACATCAGTGTATTAGTATGAACAAACCAACTCTAAGATAGGCTGATTGTAAACATCTCCACCACTTAAGTAGGTGCATCATTATTCCCACTTTACATGTGAAAAAAATGAGGTGCCAAGAGAATAAGTGACCTACCCCAAGACCATGCAGCCAGCAAGTGGCAGGGCCAGGATTCAGATCCAGATCAGAGCATGCTGACTCCAAAGACTTGGCTGTCAATTGATAGCGCTGTGCTGCCTCCAGTGATCAGACCAGACCAGGATGGTGCTTGAAAGAAGCATTCAGATGGTCCAAAGGAATATTGGGGGCAGGAGTGGGTGGAGTAATAGTAGAATATGATAATTATATTTTAAAAGCAAGTCTTTAGCCTAGTTCTTGCCTTGAGAGTGTCCAGGAGCTTTAGATACAATTATCTTCATCATTACAGAAAGGCCATGATAAAACCAGGTCTGCAATTCCAGGTACCCTGATGCCCAGACTAGTGTAAAGCACTTTTCCTTCTCGACTCTTTTGGTCCTCTTCCTGAAAGGAACTCACCTTTTAACCCTCTTCCCCAGGGCTCTGTCAGCCCAGCACCTTGGTTGATGATGAAAATACCAGTAATGACAGCAAAGAACCTATCTTTGATCCCGAACTGGTCATTGCCCACTGCTTCAAGCAATTCAAGCAGAAGGACTTTCACCTGGCTCAAAGCCGCCGGCGGATCATCATCTTGCCTCAAAAGGAGGACCCTATGTCCATCGACCCCACAGTGCAGACCCAGGCTCCCCAGGACACCTCTAGCTTCAAAGCCCTGGAAATAAAGGCCATCCAAGAGCAGCAGCAGGACATGCAGACCTGGCTGAAACAGAGGCGGAAGCTTCGGCAGGACTTGGAGTCCTTTGGTGACACAGAGAGGTGGCTGCAGAACAAAGCCAGCGTCACACCTTCGGAGGCCAAAGTCTTACATATGATCCACAAGGAGCAGGAAGCCTGGTTAAGGGACCAAATGATGACTACCACAGTCACCAGGGTGAGCAGACCCATCTGCCAGATGTAGACACTGAGTCATGAGGGGCAGAAGAGGTGCAAAGAGAAGTCCCAAAAGGGAGGCATATGAGTCATCTATTGCTGCATAACAAATGCTGTGAAAGTTTATTGTCTCACCGTTTCTGAGAGTTGGAATCTGGGAGGAGCATAGCTGGCTGGCTCTGGTTAAGTTTCTCGAGATGTTGGCCTAAATCATAGACATCTGAAGACTTGACTGAAGTAGGAGGCATGTCTAAGCTGGCTCGTTCATGTGGCTATTGGCAGGAGGCCTCAGTTCCTCCCACGTAGACCTCTCCACAGGGATGCTTGCGCATCTGCACCACATGCCGGCTAGCTTTCCCCAGATGAACAGTCTAACAAAGAGAACAAGAAGGAGGCTGTGACTCTCCATGAGCTCATCTCTCAGGAGGTCACACGTCACTGCCACCACATTCTATTTGTGAGAAGCAAGTCACTAATCACTGCCCATCTCCAGGGGAAGGGAATTAAGCTTCATCTTTGAAGAGAGGGGAGTTGAAGAATTTGTGGCTGTATCTTAAAACAACTCTAAAAGGGATAAGTCCTGGTATTTCATCTCTGGGGCACTTTTAAATCCTCATTGTTGTTTCTTTCTTTCTTTCTTTCTTTCTTTCTTTTTAAAGGAAAGATGCAGACAGGAAGAGAGGAAGAAGAAACATTTATCTATTTTTATTTAGTTGTTCATCTTGGTTATTCTCTTAGCCCCAGGTCACAAGTCTGGGTTCTTGGGATATACAAGGACTACATCAGCCGGAGGTGACAGACTTATCTGCTAAGCCACCAGCGCACACCTTTTCATTCATCTTTTCATTGACACCTGTTTGCTGATGGCCTCTATGTGCCAAGCAGGTGCTCACAGGACTATTGAGAAGATCACAGTTGTGAGGCTGGAGGAAAAAGGAGGATCTTCCTTTTGCAAATATAGAACTAGAAGCTCAGTGAGGCCAATAAATTGCCCAGACCCTTAGAGATAATAAGTGACAGTCAAGACCCAGGGCCTCACCTTGAAATTGTTGCCTCTCATGACATTTCTTCAAAACGCAAACACTTGAAATTTCTCCTAGTTCATGTAGACTTGGGATAAGAAGTCAGATTTTAAACCCAGCACTGCTGCTTCCTAGCTGTATGATCTGGGCATTGTCTAGTAAGTGGAGATAACCATTATGCCTACTTCCGAGGGTTGCAGGGATGTCTAAATGGATTAATTTATATAAGATGCCAGGGACAGTGCCATTAATATTTGTCATTTTTATTATTATTGCAGTCTATCAGTGTCATTTAGACTGATCCCAAAACTTCAGGGTCAGTCCTTGGTGTAACCATAGCTAAAAGCCAGATCTCATGAGTCTAATACTCCCTTCCCTGCCGGCAGCATAGTGTCTATGAATGAGCACTGCCCTTGGATTAGAAATCCAACTCTGCTGCCTACCTGCTGTGGCACTCTGAGCAAGTCACTGAGCTGTCTCCTCACTTATAAAAAGGAAAAGTAATACCTAATACCTGATTCACAGCATCATTAATTCATTCACCAATTACTCCCTACCTGCCTAGGGCCCAGGCTTGTTTGGTACAACAGAGGCAGGACAGGCTGGGGCATCAGCTCTGGTCTTGGTCTCAAAGTGCTCACATGTCAGTGGGGGAGGAAGACACCGCAGTGACAGTTTTCTAGGCCATTAATCGAGGCAGGTCCTGAACACTCCAGAAGCACAGAGGAGCAGTGACCAGTGAGCGAGGGAATAGGAGAGTCTCTTAGAAACTGTTAGTACTGCACCTAGGTAAGGAAGTATTATACCAAAATATGCTCTTTAACCTGGAATTGGAAGAGTAGGATTTGGGCAGGGAGAGAAGAAAGGAAAGCTGTGCTAGGCAGGAGGCCCAGCAGGAGCAAAGGCTGGGAGGTCTGACGAATGGGGAGCCCCCTCTGGCTCTAGGCAGGGGCCTCTATTTTGGTAAACTGAGAGCCCAGGGAAACTATAGGTGACTGATCTGACAGGGGAGATGTGGATAAGAGTGAAATCTTAGTTCTCATATCGCTCTCGTTCCGATGAGAAAACTGAGTCCCAGAGAGGCAGAGAGTATCAGACACTCTGTGACAGAACACAATTGTCCTGAATCCAGTGCTCTTTGCAGCCCATCGTACTGTCTGTTTAAGTCATTTAGCCTCTCTCTCCCCGACTTCTCTCTTACTCTGAGGATCACATTTTCTTTTATGTCACCCCTGAACTCTGTCCTCTTCCAGAAAAGATACTCCCGAGTCTCCCTCCGACCAGTGCCCCAGCTCCGACTGCCCAAGCCCTCTGCCCTGTCGGCCTTGTACAAATACCTGCGCAGCCACAAGATCAAGATCCTAGAGCTATTTAGCAAGATGAACTTGGGTGAGAGCCAGAGAGTCTCCAGGGAGGAATTCATTATGGCTGTCAAGGCGGTAAGCACCACCCTCCCTCCAGGCTGGCCTCGGTGGGGAAGATATCTATGTACCCCGCTCCCAGGTCCTAGACCAAGTGAAAAGTAGACTCGGTGAACTCCAATGATCAGCCTCATTCTTGTAAAACCCAATTGGAAAATGTGGCTTTAACTCAAACTGCCCCTGCTCTATCTGACCTTGAAAGGGCCTACCTGAGCGGAAAGTCTACAGATCTCATCCTGTAGCCAGCCAGCTACCTGGGGAATCAGTGTCTTGTCCATCAGATCCCAGAACTGAGCACAGAGAGAGCTGGGCCTTCAGTCCGGCTTCTAGAATCTTCTAGAGTGTCTCCAACTGGCATTGGTATATGACCCTTGGAGGGGTCTTGTCCAAATTCAGCTCCTGACTTAGTGCTTCTGTGCAGGACCCAAGATGCTGGTGCAACCTGGTGATGCCCCTGGTACTGAAGCAAAGTCTGCATTTTCACTGGTTAATAAAAAATGCAAACTAATGATAAGGAAACAAAATTTAAAATCCACTACCTCAGTCACACCACTCACATTTTCAGTGTTCCATAGGCATGTGGTGAGTAGTTTCTCTACTGGGCAGCGTGGGTAGAGAATGTTCCCATCACTGCAGAAAGTTGTGGGTCTAGCAGGGGACTGCAAACTAGGGATCGGGAATTAAATCCAGCTACCTCCTGTTTTTGCCAATATAGTTTTATTGGAACAGCCACACATTCTCTCTGTGCTGTTATGGCTGCTTTCACGCTACAACGGTAGAACTGAGTAGTTAGAACAGAGACTGTAAGGCTCATGGAGCCTAAAATATTTACTGTCTGTTCCTTTATAGAAAAGGGTTGTTGACTTTTGGTCTGGATGAATTAAGCTTTTATACATTTTGAATAGGAGATACCTTTTTTAAAGAATTATAGGACGCTAACTGCTACATGTTTTATGGTTTTAAATCACCACCAGTTTTCATACAGTTGTTTTATGGCAAACATCTGAACAGCATTTCAAAGCAACAAAAAGAGATAGGGTCTTTAATCATCATAACCAACAACATAAAACATTCAGTCCTTTAGCTCCAGGAGAGTTCTAGTCTTCTCGAAGGGGAAGCTCAGAGGACAATGACCACAGCTTAAAAAAAAAAAAAAAGTTGAAGAGCAAAATTCTATTTCCCCTCATATTTTCCTTCTGGAATGCTCGATATTGCCGGCAAGCCTTCCACCCCTCTAGTTGCTCACCATCCTTGAAAGAGTAACGTGTCATATTTCTGATCCTGATTTACTTCTGTTAAGGGGGCTTCTGTGTGACAGGGTGCTAGGTGTGTGAAAGCCTTCTTTAACTACATCCTGGGAAAGCTGTCGTTGAAATTGGCTTGAAGTGGGATGGGGGTCCAGAGAAAGAAGTAACAGATTCTATAAAGATGACGACATGTCAGACTGGGTTTTGCAGGAGAGACAGGAGTTTTTCAGTCAGAGGAGGAAACACCCGAAGGCTGAGAACTTGCAGGGTATGTTCAGGGGTCAGGAAAGGGCTCTGAGCTCCTGTGGCAAGGAACCAGGGTGTGAGGATGAGGACAATGGAGCCTGCCCACCTTGGGGGCTTCTCTTCTCTCCTCTCCTCTCCCCAGGCAGGAGCCCCTCTGAGTAACCAGGAGGTGGAGGATGTTGTGATCTACCTCAGCTCCCTGGGGAAGCAGGACACCATCACCATGGACACCCTGACAAGCACCTACAAGCAGTGGTCTTTGGCTCAGCATAGAAGCAATCTGACAATGACAAAAGAATGTACGTATCCACCCGTGCCCTTCATGCCTCCACATCCCACGGAGGAGGCAGCTTTTGACTTACTATTAGCCCACCAGAGTCTGCCTGATAGACTGAGAAATGACCCAGTGTCAAGCCTTTTCAGACGTTCATTTGTATGTGGCTAAGACCTTATTATTAATCCACACCTGATTGATAATAAGCTAACTAAAATTTCTTGTTCAAAAAACAGAATTATCATGTTTAGAGTTTACCATAAAGTCTGCCTTGGTGTTCTAATTGTTATCTACAGCAGGCCTGCTGTGAACAGTTGTGTAGGTTGTGCACAGTTCAAGTCAAGTTCCATTTGCCAAACTGTGTGCTTGTGGTGTCACATCTGTCCAGAATAGGCATCAAGACAAACTGGAAATGGATAGCCATAGTGTTGGCTAAGAATTTACAACAGAAGGGTGCATCATCTGTCTTCACAGTTTAGTGCCATTGTTGGTAAAATGAAAAATAAAAAGGAACAACCATAGATAAAAGCAAAGCCGTCCCTTGACCACTACCCAACATTCCAGCACACCCTCTCGAATATAACCACAAGTTTCTTTTTATAAGTGAAACAAATCTTGCTGTCTCTACTCACCAAGTTGGCAGGAATTTCATTCCAGCCATGTTTGAGCCGGGGGAGTCCCTCATCCTCCCTGAGGTCATGTAAGGGGGTGGTGGATGGGCGAGGGTCTGGAGAAGAGCCACACTGAGCCCCACACGGTGCTGGGCATTCAGCATCCACAGTGGTTGGTTCTTCTAGAGGTGACAGGCAGCCACCTCAGAGTGTTCATCCCTGGGTCCCCAGAGCCCTACCTGTACCAAGTGCAGATTCCCAGTCTCATCCCAACAAACTATGCCAGAGGTACTGTCACCCCCAAGCAGGGGTCTCTACTCTTTTCAGAGCCTGCCCATACCAGTAATCTCCCAGTGTCCATCCTCAGGGTCACCTCAAGTAGGTGTCTTTTTGTCTTTTCAGTATAACTGACCAAAGCACATCAATTTCTTGCACTTGACTGTGAGTTATTGGGTGAATGAACACAGGGCCCCATGATGCCCATTTACTGCAAATGTGCTTGGGGCCTATTATCTCCCTGTAAATGTCAGCACAGGGTCTTTTTTCCTGGAGAGGCAGTGGGTAAGGCAAGTAGCCCTGCTCACCAGAGAGCAGGCGGCAGCATTTGGGGGCGCCCTCTGGGGGCTGGTCGCTTTAACTGCAGCATTAGTTTGGCGTCTTCAAGTGGAGATCTGGGTCAGGGCTACTCTTCCTGCTCTTCAGGGAGGAAGCAAAAGCTCAGAGACGCCACCTGGTGACAGTCTCAACACAGGAAGGTGGCAGGGCCAGGATTTCATTTTTGCCTGGGGACAATGGAGGCCTGAATGCAGCTGGGGCAAACAGGATTTCTTCTTTGACTTGGATCTTTGTTGAGCACCTACTATGTGCCAGGCACACTTCCAGGAATAGGGAACATAGCCGTGAAGCAATCAACGCCCTGGCACTCAGTGAGCTTCTATGCAGAAGGCTAACAGGCTGCTGTCCAGTGCTTAGTGCTTCAAAGACAATAGGACAGAGAGGAGGGTATCAGGGAAAAGCCTCCACTGGTGTTGACATGGAGCATCTGGCGAGGAGCAATGGAGGGAAGGGCATCCAGCAGATGGAACTGCAAACGCAAAAGCCCCAAGGCGGAAAAGTCTTCAAGGGCTGGTGGAGTAAGTAAGGGGTGACAGGGGGAGATGGTCAGGTGGGAGGCCAGCTGAGGCCGACACGGCAGAGCCTTGCAGACCCAGCGAGGATTCTGGATTCTAGTCTAAGCGCTGTGGAAAGCAGGGAAATGGGGTGATTTGACTTAATTTTTTTGTTTTGTTTTGGGTTTTGTTCTGTTTTTTAAAGGAAAGGTGCAGGCAGAAATGAAAGCAAGTAGGCAGTCAGGCAGGCAGAGAGAGGAGGAAGAAGCATTTTGTATTTTATTTTACTACATTGGCTGTTTCCCGCCAGATCAGAACTCGAACCCAGGGGTACGTGGCCTGCGTCCTTCAGAGGTCATTGACCCAACTGCTCCTCCACCAGGGCCTGCCTGACTTACCGTTTTTTAAAAGGTCCTGTTTGTGTTTGGTGGAAACAGGACGTAGAAGACGAGAATGACAGCAGGGAGGCTGGGTGCGAGGCAGTCGACGGAGGAGGTGGTGGGTGCCGGAGGGGCCCAGTGAGCCTTCCAGGAGCACCTCTCATGGCACCAACGGGACACGTGGGGATTGATGGGAGGGATGGCTGAGACTGCTCGGTGACACTGGTTAAGTGCTTGGCAGGTCCCATGACTGGCCACCTCTCAGCCTTTTCCCTGTGTCTCTCCCCATGGACCCTAGATTATAAATCTGCCAAGTCCAGAGTGTCCTCAAAGGGTCCGAGCAAGAGGAAGGTCACATTAGACTCGCAGTCTCCCAAGATGGACCAGCTGACCGTACCTGTGGTCGACACCCAGACAGAGTCACGGCCCTTGACCCTGGAGGAGATGGAGGACGTGGGCAAGCAATACCGAGAGAGGAAGCGCCGGAGCAAGGTACCCCGACAAGTGCAGGGCGGGGCTGGGCGGCTGGACAAAGGGCACCACACCACCTGCTTGCGGGCCAGGCTTATTCCTCTCTCTAAGTCCTTGTCCCTTCAGCTGTCTGGTAAAAACTATACCCACCTCATGAACTTTCTGCGAAGATGAAATGAGATCCTGTGTCTGAAAGTCTCGATTCTCCTCTTTCTGTGCCTCAACAATGGCTTGGTGTCCTGAGACCAGGACTGTGTCTTCGTGGTGGCAGGAACTCAAGTGCCTGGCACGGGACCTGGCACCGAGGAGACATTCCAGAAATACAGGAGGAGTGAAAGCAGGATGGATTGCACGAATGAATTCATCCAATTAATATGCACCCAAAACCTGCCATGTGCCACACACTCTTCTAGACACTGCAGAAAACAAAACAGCCCCTGCCCTCAGGAAGTTGAGCGTCTCATTAGGGAGGCAGGCGATAGAACACTATACAAAACTACATATTTGTGTTCTATAGACATTTTATGTCCGTAAAATAAACACACATATTTGTGATATATAGTGTGTAAATATATAGCACATATATGTATATATAATGAAATGTCTATATAATAAAATATGGCCATAGGGTATATGTTTATATAATAGGCATACTAAAGGATCGAAAATTAAAGTCGGGTATTGGTTAAGTGCTGTATCAACTGAGATCTGATTCAGCTGCATGACAAGAAAACTCAAAATGTTAGAGCAGGGTTCAGCAAACTTTCCCTCTAAAGGGCCAGATAACAAATGTTTAGGCTTTGCTGGAGATGGTCTCCATCACAGTTACTCAGCTCTGCAGTCGTGGCATGAAAGCAGCCGCAGACAATACATAACCAGACGAATGAGACGGTGTTTCAGCAAACTATTTAAGAAAGCAAGTGGTGAGCCAGGTTTGGCCTGCGAGCAGTGCCTTGCTGATTCTGGTGTTCAAAGCTATAAAAAGATCTGTTTCTTCCCTTGTAAGTAAATAAGATCAAAAGTGGCTACACGCTCCTCTCGCCTGTCTACCTGGCTCTGTCGTCCTTACCCGCAGAGTGGAAGATGACTACACCGAATTTAAATCCCACACAGCCTGATACTTGAAGGTGATCTTTCAGTAGGAAGCCTCTGGGCATCCGTACCAGACACTACTGGAAACGTTATCCAGTCACGTGTGCATATCCGTGTGCAGGGGCTGTGTGCACAGAATTACACGTGCTGATCATTCAAGTGCTCTGGGGAGGGAGAGGTGGGGATGTGTGACCTTGACCATATGTGATTTTTCTCCCGGGTCACTGACTTCAGAAACTGATCTGCAGCCCCACTGTGTATTCTTTGCCACCACCTCTCATGGGCACCTGGTGGGGAGCTCTGCTTTCTGAGCAAGAAGTAAGACAGAGCAGAGAGAAGGGCCAGCCGATCTCTGTTCTCTTCCAGCTCACGATCCCCTCCATCCAGTACACGGAGCGGTGCCGCCTGGTGTGCAGCGGGAACAAGCACTTCGACGACCACTGCCTCCCCTCTACCCTCCACGGGGAGATGCAGGAGTTTGTCAACAGGTCCCGCAGGGACGCCTTTCTAGTCTACTTGCAGTGCTGGAGACTCTGTAACTCCTACGGCCTCCCGCTGACAGAGGACATCCTCATGAAAGGTACTGGGGTGGCTGCCTCCAGATGATGCCAAGAGGGCCCAGAGTCTTCCTCAGCCCACATGCCCCCAGCCAAGCCACTATGGCTTGTGGTGGGGACATTGGGAAGAAGGACGGGGAGTAGGGCAGGAACCGCTCAGGCTGTTTTGTTGTTGGATGGGTTTTCCAGAACACCAAATTGGAGGTTTGGTTTCCCCTCTCGGTCTTGGAGAGCTGGCATTTAGAGCAGGAAGTTCCAGGGACAGGAGTCCTGGGTGAAGGAGCCTGGAGGTTGGTCAGAAAGGAACAGCCCATTTTCACCAGGGAGATGTGAAAGGAACGATGACTGCCATGCTGTATCAGGCATTTCCAAAACCATTCCTCTGGGCCAGGCCTCCTCTTGCTTCTTCCTCAACAGGGAGGCAAGAAAGCTCCAGGAGGCAGGTGCCTCTTTGCTCAGACAATAGGACTCAACCCTGAGATTTGCGCTCTGGTTCCACCTTCTGCTTGGGGGAAGAGTTGTATTTTCATATGTCCAAGTAGATCTGAACCCTCTGGGTAAAGTGTGTGCTTTTAGGAGGCCAGGGGCGGCCCAGCTCCTAGTAACTTGTAGCAACACTGCCAACCCAGCTTTATGAATTTAATTGAAATGTAATGTAATTGCTTTTTTAAAGGAAAGATGCAGGCAGGTAGGAAGAGAGAGAGAAGGAAGCATTTTTATTTATTTTATTTAGTTGTTCATCTTGGTTGTTTCCCCCGGCCCTGGGAGGTGAAGCCGGGTCCTGGGCATGTATGTGGACTATACTTGGATGGAGGTGGCGGGCTTAACCACTACTTCACCAGGGTGTGCCAATTTAATTTAATTGCAATGCTTTAAAAACATGAAGGAGCCAGATGCACTCGAGGGAAGAGGTTTTCCTGCACAAGCTATGCAGGAAGGAGCTGTGGGAGCACAAAGTGGTATGACTTATCTGAGAACAAAAGTTAAAAGTCACAGTGGATTATGTCCATCTTTCAAGAGGGAGAAAAATAAGTGCTAGTGTATAGGACCTAGTTTTGTCTGAGTCTGCTAAGGCTGCCGTAACAAAATGAACCACGTTTTCACTTACTTGCTTCTTGAAAGGCCCTATCTTCTAACACAGTCTCATTCTGAGGGACTGGTCAGTGAGGGTTTTAACAGATGGATTTTAGAGGTGGACACAATGCAGTGCTAACAGGCTAAACAGCAGGACGTGGCCAGAGGCTCGGAACACAGCACACCGAACTAACTGGTCATTGCTTCTTGTACATGTGACTCCCCTCCCTTAGGTAGGGCTGCTTGCCTCTTGCCTGAGCTGGGAGCACAGAGCTGCTCTGGACACCAACTCCTCACCTCCTCCTTCCTCCCTCCTTGCTTAGGGGGCTGCATCTCCCCTGATCTTTTGTGGGGGTGGAGATGCAGCTGTCTTCTGAAATGTAGGCAGGCTTTCATGTACTCTGGGGTTAGGTTTTCCTCCGAATGTGCCTCTTTTGTCCCCATTAGAACATGGGGCCACTACTGATTCTCTCTACTGCTGACCTTTGCTAGTTCCTGTGTCTATGAGTGTCACCTGTCTGCACCATCTCCTCACATGGCACATGAGAGCCTTCATAGTGGCTCTCTTTTGTTTCTCATTGGTCTAAATGGAAAAGACTCCAGACCAGCTCTGCCTATTGTCTTGGCTACTGTCTGGCTGTCTTTATGACAGAGGTCTGGTCTGCTGTGGACAAAAGCACACACTATGGCATACCCTGGTGGAGTAGCAGTTTGGTTAGCTGCCTCTGGTCAGTGCAGTCCACATATATCCCCAGGACCCAGGTTTGCCTCCTGGAGCCTGGGGGAACAACCAAGATGAACAACTAAATAAAATAAATAAAAATGCCTCCTCCTCTCCCTTCCTGCCTGCAACTTTCCTTAAAAAAAAAAAAAAAGGCACACTCCTGAGGACTTTAGGTCTATATTCTAGTCTGGAACTGGGTGGGTTCAGACTTCAGGCCTCAGACTCCTGGGTAAGAATTCTAGACTCTCTCCAGTGAATATAGTTTTACTGTTATTCTATGATTTTATAATACTCATCACACTTTGAAATCATAAAAATCCTTCCTGCCTGAATTGAACACCATTAATATTTTAGTGACCACCCTTTCACAAGCTTCTCTTTCTTTTCCATTCACACAGCATGTTTTCTGTAAGTTATTTTTTAATTGTGAACATACACTTTTAAATATTGTTTTGGAAATCGTGTATACATGTTTAAAATGTTGATGTAACATATGTTCCCTCTCCTTCTCCTCCCTTCTCAGATGCACAATCCCTCCCCTCCTCACCCCTACAAATAACCAGCATTAATAATCTGCGTGTAACTTTCCATCATTTTCTAGAACATGAGATGCTCATGAGTTTCCATCTTAGGAAGCGTTCTGCTCAATAATTGCAGGAAGATGAAGCCTCTGGCCTGGTGCTTTATCTGTTCTGCACTTAGAAAAGTCTCTCAAGAGTATAGGGGAGATGAATTTAATACAAGGAAGAAACTGCCATCAGTGAGGTCCAAGTTTACATTGTGAAGTCTTGGGTGAATGCCCCTCCTCCTGGTGCTCCTAAGAGGATGCCCTTTCAGGGTGGGGGCACAGGATGGTGTCTGCTCCATCCTAATAGCACCCAGGCTTGGAGGCCAATTGTGACCTGCTTATAAGCAGCAGGCTCTGCACTTGTAGTCAGTTTGCAGTGCCATACCACCCCGTGTCCTGATATGATACTCCAGTTAGATGCCACGTCTCCATGGGGGAAAGCTGGGGAGAGGGCCCAAGGGACCTTCTACTTTATTTTTGTCACTTGCTGTGAGTCTACAATCACTTTTAAAAAAACTTTTTTTAAAGGAAAGGCACAGGAAGCAATGAAAGTGAGCAGACAAGCAGGCAGAAAGAAGACAGGAGGAAGAAATATTTATTTTGTTTAGTTGTTCATCTTGTTTGTTCCCCCACTAGCCCCAGGTCTCAAACCTGGGTCCTTGGGATGCGTGTGAACAACTTCCGGTGGCCTTATTCACTAGGCCATCAGAGTGTACCACTTAAAAATTTTTTAATGTATATAAGAAAAAATATTTTCAAATTCAAAACTGAATTTATTAAAATAAAATTCTCTGTTTCCACAGACTCAGGGCAAGGAGGGGTCCTGGGCTGACGGCTGTGTTTCTTTCTTGGTCACAGCTCTGCTGTACCCAGGAGACAAGATCATTTTCCAGGATGACCAGGTGCGCCCTATCCGGCAGCCAGGAGGCTACTACACGGACTTGAAGATTAGTCCAAAAATGGTCCTGTCCAAGTCTCAGGACCTCAATGAGTCAATGGCTAAGAAGATGAACAAGCTGAGTGTCATTCTGCTTTCTCCCTGCCCTTTGTCTCCTGCCCTGCTACTATCCCTTCAGCTTTGGGAACGGGAACTCTGACTTACTCGGGTGTCACGTCTTGCCAATGTCTGTGGCCTAATGCAGCATTCCCAGTTCAGCTGGTTCTCAGGCACTGGCTTAGTCTCAGGGCTGGGCTCCTCACCTCACTCCCATATGGTTACTGACCTGACTACATTCCACAGGATCTCAAGCTCTGTAAAAGATTAAAAAGAGGATCTTCTTAAAGAAATGGGGGAGGCTCCTTCACAAATCATGGGCCAGGGGTCAGGGGCCATGCAGAGGACAGTGGTGGCAGTCCCATCTCTGCCCTGTCTTCTATCAAGAGGGGGACTTGCAGCTCCTGGGAGAAAAGAACTCTGCACTGATCATCAGATAAACCCAGTCCTAAGAACATGTCCTCCTTGGGAAGAGGTGATTCTTAGGGTGCTTTGGGACCAGCATCAAGAGGCTGGCTGCAGATTGGAGAGCAATGCAGCCTCCCTGAAGAGGGCTGGGATCAGCATGCGGGGAGGAGCTGACTATACTATGAAGGAGGAGGGGCCCATGACCTGCCCACTGGGTGCTCTGGCCAGAAAGGGTGGGGTGGGATACAGAAGAGCTAAATAGAAATCAGACAGCTGAGGGTTACACTAACCAGTTACTTTTCTCTTTGAGCCTCAACATGTTCATCTGTAAAATGGGCATAACAGCTCCCCCACACAGTGACTAGATGAGAGATGCATGTAAACTTCTTAACACAGCTTTCAGTGGATAGTGCTTGAGTAATAATTGTGGCTTTATCCTGCCCAATCAAGATGTTCTCAGGTGCAGGAGTGGGTCTAGACCTGCAAGTGGGGCTTGTCCACACCCTGGTTGAGAAGAGCTGAGCACAAGCCGAGCAGGAGGTCGCCTAGAGGCCCCTTTCTGATCACTTAGCAACTGCCTCTTGATTCCAAGCCAAGAACCTAGGAGGTAGGGAGAACCTGAGAAAGGAACTTTTGTGCATGCAAGGCCACAGCCATAAAGGATAAAGGGCAGAGATGGTCATTGTTTTCATTTTGCTACATTGACTGTTTTGTAAAAGATTCTGAGGCCAGACACAGGCTTTCTGACAATGAGTACTATGGCTGATCAGTGATGTCTGACAGGCCCAACCTCTGGGGAGTTAATTTTCACTACCTTTGTAAGGATTGGATTCCCTTCTGGCAAGGGAAGTGGGAATCAGGACTAAAAGGATATAATTATTGGTATGTCTCATAACTACTCCAGGAGATCTCTGTCCTGGGAGATGAGAAGCCCAAGGCCCTGAAAGGGGAGTGATTTGGCCAAAGTCACCCAGCCAACCAGGTTATGAGTCCAGTCTGCTCTCCTGTCTACCTTACTAATAAGGACCTATTGTGTGTCTCACTGGAGCATCTGGGGACAGAGTCAGGGCCCCGCCCAGGCAGAAGAAATCCTTTCAGAGCCCTGGTTTGGACTCAGAAATTTGCCAATCATACTCCCAATTCTTTGGCCCCTGACCTATTTCCTGAGGTCATGTCAACCTGGAATTCCCCTCTTGTGACAAAATCTCTCTCTCTCTCCTCCACTAGGAAAACACCAAAGAAAGTCAAGAAAATTCTCTTTAAGGAGTTTGAGGAATTCATCAGGTCTGTAGCAATCACCTAACTCTGGACCGAGGGGTCTAGGGAAGTCTAGGCTCACTTTGGAGGAGGAGTCTGGGCCTCTGCATGTTGTTGGTGCTCCTCACACAGCACCCAGGGGGTCAGTGTTCCAGAGCTGGGAGGCAGGAAAATAACACTTGGGATGCTAGGTAGACGCAGCCCTGGATGTTTTCCATGTGTTCACGCATTTGTACTCTTAGCATACCCATTTTACAGAAAAGTTAACTGAGGCATAGAAAGGCTAAATATCTTGCTCAAAGACATCTATTAACTGGTGGAATGGGGATCTGAACCAGCTCCAAAGGCTGTACTCTTAATACCCTGTTAAAATGCCTCTCGAGACAGATGGTACATGCTGAAGAGTTAAGGTTTCAGAGACAGCTGATCCAAGCTCTGCCACTTGCTCACTGGGTGGCACTGGGGACATGATAGCTCTGTAGGCCTCTCTGTCCTGTCGGTAAGGTAAACAGGATATCAGAACTTACTCCCTGCAATTGTATGGAGCGCTTAGCTCCACCTCCACTCTAGTTTCAGCTGGTTTGCTCTGTCAGTTTGCCATGATACCCTTCCCTGTGTCTTTTTGTTTTCTAGGAAGCTGAAGGTGAAGATGCCCAGTGGTCTGCAGCAAACTCACCCTAATTTCTTCTGGCCGGGTCACCTTCTGGACAAGCTGCAGCTCTACCTGCCTACTGTGACTGTGGACCGAAGTCTGGCACTCTTCAGTTGTGTCCAACACCCGCCCCAGGCCTACTCAGTCATTTACCACCCCAACCACTGGTGGCCCATTAGGAACATGCACATGACCTGTGCCTATTATGATGCCTCCAAGGTCTACTCCATAAACCAGAATGGCCCTGGGTGTTGCTGGACCTAATTATTGTGGAGCTGGGGGCCTGTGAACATGGCAGCCCCAAGCCAGAGACTTGGGGCAAGTCAAAGAGCTAGATGAAATCAATTCAGTGTGATGGCCTGGGGCCAGCTCTCGTTCTCTGGTGTCTCAGATGCTGGAATTGCCCAGGGAAAGGTGTGAAGTTTTTTTTTAGCGTTTCCCTGTTCCTGAACTCTGCTCCTTTGAAATAAACCAGGTTGAAGTTTTTCCTCACGTACCTGTGGTGCCGCTGATGGCATTTCGTGCACAGGGGCTATGACCAGGGGGGTGCCTGGAGAGCTGGGGTTGTGAGTCTGGGGAATACAGCAGTCACATTCCCTGGGATGTTGACAGGGGTGTCTGAATGGCACCACCAGCACCTCTGGTCTAGGGACCTCAAGGGATGTAGCAGGTAACCTGGGTACCCCTGTGCCTCTGTGAAATAAGGTGACAACGTGTTCCTTGACCCTCAAAGACTGAGCCATTTGGGTTAATGTTTCCAAATATTTTGGGTCCTTCGAAAATCGGTGGCATGCTCTCTGGTTTATGAGCTCTTCTCTTGATTAACCCCTGCCAAGACCTGTGACGTGCTGTGACCTCTGCATCCCACCTAACTTCTCATAGCAGGTAGGATAAGCAGGATTCATGAGGTTCATAGACGCAATGAGTTTTAACCTCAATCCTTCTGCCTGCCAGCTGTCTGCCTTGGATAAGGCATTTTGCTTCACATTTTATGTTTCACTTGTCTGAATCTCTTCAAACTCTCCTTCCCTTCACAGTCAAAATCTCATGAAGCAGTTGTCAATACCCATTCCTTTCCCTTCTCCACTATCATTCAGTTCACAAAACACCCAGTTTAGCTTATTTTCTCCACCTGGTCCTGGGAACGACTTTTAAGATCATTGATGACATCTGTATTGTATGAGCTGTGGAATCCGGCATTGTTTTTTTCCCCAAATTTGATTTTAAAAACAAAAGCTAAGTAACACACCAGGAACTTACAATTAAGAAGTAGGCAATGTATCATAATGGTTAGAAGTGTGGATTTTTAAAGTCCAATCTCCAAACTTCACTGAACAGATGTAAAATGGGGGAAATAAAAGAACTCCTTCATAGAGCGATGGGAACTACCTCAAGCAATAATAGCTGTTACAGACTCGACTAATCTATAAAAATCAAGGGAGGGATTTAGGACGTTTGTGTTTAGTTCCTTCTTGGCCACTACGAGGCGCAGGTTAGAAGAGAAGAAACTCGGGCGGAAATAATCTAAAAGTGGATTACCTATCCTGCGAGAAGCTGCTTCATTTCCTGGCGGAAGTAGTAGCCACTCCCCTCTGCCAGGTCTTAGAAGCTCAAAAACAATTCCAAATTTTCTACGTAGCCCCAGCAGCAGTATTAAAACGTTAAGATAGTACCACTAGACATTAATGTCTATGAAAACAAAAGTGACCCCAGATTTTTTCAGTATTATTTCTCTGACGTGTCTTTATTGTCTTTGACGGACCAAGAACCGGAAGTACTCGCCTTTTCCCTGCCAGGACTCGGGGGGGTTAAGTCCCGTCAGCCCTTGCTCACGGTCTTCCCATCTCTTCCTCGGCGCTACCTACGGAGGTGGCAGCCATCTCCTATTTGGTGAGTCTTAATCGTCAGCCATCGGCGTCTCTTCGGTCTCCATCTGATCCCACTGCCTGCTGGTGAGAAGGCCTGTCCTTCCACGCAGTCGTTTCAGTGGGCATTAACTTGGCTGGCTGGAGCGCGTACAGAAATATCGAAGCGGCCTGCTCCATGACGGAGCGCCGCTTCCCAGGGCCACTGCCGGCCTTTGGAGGCCATAGTAGGTTAGTCAGAGTCGTGAACTGCATGTTGAGCCCTGGTGGTTGTAGGGGTGACCAAACTAGAGATTTTCTGGGCCCGGTCAGACGCCTAGAGTTGAAGACAGCGTCGCTCAGAGATGTCTGGCCTCGTGTTTGTCGCAGCCCGGCGCGCTCTCCCCTCCAGTGCCTGGCGTGGGACTTTGCTGCATTGGGATTGCCCCAAAGTAAAGGAGCTGCTAGTCGACTTGTTAACATAAATTATGATAGTGAGACAGAATCTCTGGGACTCTAAAGACGAGACTGTACCCTGGGTGCCAGTGGGGAAGAGTTCGTTCACGGAATCCATGTTCATTGGTTACCTCCTATGTACTAATAAAACTGATGACCGTGAAGATAATGAAAATGGGGCTACAGTAGGAAAAAAAAAAAAAAGTAGCTGGGAAGGCCACCTTGAGGAAGGTAACGTAACAGTTGATATTGGATGCTCTCCAGGTAGAGTAGTATGCTGAAAGAACTTGACGCCTTTTAGAAGTACATCAGTTTTGCATGTGCTTTGCCAGTATTACAAAGCTACAGCACCCTGGCATCCTTGCATCCTTGTTCTGGGCAGTGTGCAATGTCATCTCCATTTTTCAAGTGACAGAAGACCTGGGCTTAAGTAGATTGCTCAAGGCCTGTTCAAGTAAAAGGAAATTGTACTGTATGGAGGCTGGAACACTTTTTAGAGTTTGCTGCCTTTTGCTTGGGGATCGGTTGGTTTGTAGATCCATTTTAGTCTCTGAGTGATGTGAGCCCTGACCTCTCAGGATCGCATCTGGAGAGTTTTGTATTCTGCCAGCTTTGGATATGGGAGGGAAAGCAAGCCTGGCAGAGGTACCCATTCCTTTCCCAGCTTGTTCAGTAGCTGGTGATTGGAAGACACTCTGCAACAGCATTCAGACCCTGAACGGGAAAGCCTGCTTTCAGGACTCCTCTGACATAATATCTGCCTCTTTCCTGAAGGCATCATGGCAGCCCTCAGACCCCTTGTGAAACCCAAGATCGTCAAAAAGAGGACTAAGAAGTTCATCCGGCACCAGTCAGACCGATATGTCAAAATCAAGGTATGTAGCCCTAGGATGGAAGTGGGTGTCGGTATGAAGAAAGCGGTTCCTAACTATGAAGCTGAATATTTTATAGCACCTAGTCAGATTATCTTTGGCAGATCAACTGGTTTGTAACTAGTGGAAGAGTTCTGAAGAAACCCAGGGCAAACCTGGGTATAAACAAATTTAAATGACATGGGACACCTGGCTGTTGTGAGGTGTCTTGGGGCTTGTATATGTATTTCAGTAAGCTTTGTGACAGTATGAGAGATAGGTTGTGGCTTCCTGTTTTGCAGGTCTGAGAGTAATATGAAACTTAGGGTCATCTCACTGTATACATAATCCTTTTGGCACACCTGGATCAGCTACCGCCAAAGGAGAACAGCCCACGTGCCTCGCTCCCAGGGACCTGGGTTCTAGTATCAGATTCAGGGGGAGTAACTAACATGAACAACTAAATAAAAATAAAATGTTCCTCTGCCTGCCTGCCTGCCTGCCTGCCTGCCTTCCTGCCTTCCTGCCTTCCTTCCTGCCTATACCATCTCTTTTAAAAGTAATCCTTTCATATTCCATCTATAAATTGCTTAGGTGTGTGAATGTGGGTCTATGTTCCTGGTGGTCAGAGACAGGAGCCCTTATTTTATCTCCCCCCTCAAAAAAACATACTGTTGTATTTAATCCTATACCTGTTGCCCAAAGACAGCTACTGTTCAGTATATTTTCTTTTCAGTGCCCCTGCCCCACTGAGGAAAGAATTTGTGTTCTACACTGACATGCCTGTTCTTTCGTTTGTTTTTTTCAGCGTAACTGGCGGAAACCCAGAGGCATCGACAACAGGGTGCGTAGAAGATTCAAGGGCCAGATCTTGATGCCCAACATCGGTTATGGGAGCAACAAGAAAACAAAGCACATGCTGCCCAGTGGCTTCCGGAAGTTCCTGGTCCACAATGTCAAGGAGCTGGAGGTGCTGCTGATGTGCAACAAGTGAGTTGGGTCCCACCTCTCGGTGTAGTCGCCAGTCTGCATTTGTATGGACAGCTTTTTTGATGAGGACTCTACTAGACCTTTTAGAATCTGTTTTGAATTGTTATATTTTCTCCCAGGAGCTTAGAGACTGCTTGCAGGGGGCTTCAAATAATTTCCTTTGTTGGAGGTTTGTCCTGGAAAGTGTAGAGACCCAACATTAGGGAAGAAAAGGGCTTTGTTTGACACAATGAACTTAACAACCTTTTGGCAGTTGTTTCCAGAACATAATTTTATTTTCATGTACACTTTGGCCACGGGTGTCTTCAGAAGGCTACAGGAATAGCACAGGAGTTGCTACTTGATCTAGAGTTCTTAGCTGAGGTAGAGGAGAGGACTGCAGGCAGAGTGGGCTTGCACAAAATCGTAGAAGTGTAGCAGACCCCTTTCCAGTGTTCTGAGCAAGTGACACATCTGGGTGAGAGATTTGTTTTATTTCTTTAGGGCAGAGGGATAAGAAAATATTTCATGTGGGAAGTGATTTCACTGAGTCTGGATTAAAAGTTTTGTTTTGGGGTGGGGATAAGCAGAGGGCTTATTTTCTTCTTTAAATGGATGCAAACCCACATTTTCCTAAGTAAATTAGAAAGCACATAAAGGATGACAACCTTTGTGTTGCGTATTTACCTATTTACATAGATTGTAGATACAAGCTGTAAAATGAGCAAAATCATTCTGAATTTTGGTTGTTTCTGGGTTGGAAATTTTCTTTAGAAAGGATAAACGTAGGAGTTAATGCTTATCCTTTAATGCCCAAACTACAGTAAGCAAGTTGATAAAGAATTATGTAAATATCTCTTAGGTAGCACAAGTGATTATAGGACGGTATTGCTGGTTGCTGTAAAGATTGTTTTACTTTGATCAAGTTCTGTTTTTGGGCATTAAATAATAGAAAAGCAAGGAAACTTGATAAAACTGATCATTGCCAGAGTAACTGAATACTTGAAAACATAATTGACGAACAGTGAATATAAGCACTAGAAGGAACATTTTTTTGTCCATTGAAAATGATTGTCATGTGTGGATGGAAG
Organism: Solenodon paradoxus; assembly: GCA_004363575.1. Classification (NCBI taxonomy): domain Eukaryota; kingdom Metazoa; phylum Chordata; class Mammalia; order Eulipotyphla; family Solenodontidae; genus Solenodon; species Solenodon paradoxus. The sequence goes on from RJWH01003953.1 coordinate 64,036, forward strand.
AAGCTCAAGTAGAGAGTATTTTAAATGACATGTACAGTAGTCCCCCTTTATTCGTGGATTGGTTTCATAGAACACATTCATAGTGTATTGTGATAATTCCTCTAATTCTATATTAGTAGTGTTGCTAATTTTACTGTTGCCTAACTTATAAACTAAACCAGATAGCTATGCATGAGGGGACAGGGACAGATAATCTCTACAGAGTTTAGTAATAATCATGGCTTCGGGCATCCACTGGGCAAGGAACTGAGGAATTTTTGAAAAAGAGAAAATAACTTAAATCTTGAAAACAGCATCTGGAAACATAGTTGAGTAGACTCATAAGATGGAAATGTTCTTTGGATTTGTTTGTATTTGCTGTTAAACTATTCCTACAGGTTCTTTTAAAATAACTGCCTACTACTTTATTTAATCACCCTTTTTGTGTCTCTGGTGAAATTGCTCTAGGATTAGTGTCTTGAGCCACTGTTAATGATGGCTTCATAAATCATTTCTTACTGAAATAACGCTCATTAGGTCAGTTTATTCTCAAATTGGGGCATGATATTGCTGTTAATGACGGAAATACACCGGTACCTGACATATAGCTACTCAGGAAATGTTAGGTGTCTTCAGGCAAAGTCACTTTCAACTTTGAACTTTGTGGGCAGCAGTCAGAATGTGTTTGGTCCGGGCCTAGGAGTCCTTTTGTAGAACTGCAAAACTTCATGGACAAGTCCAAGCTCCCCAGAGGACTGAGAAAGAACCTTTGAACCTGGAGTCTGGGGCTAAATCGTCCTGGCCCTCCTTTTAATTAGGTGACTTGGTAAATCACTTTGACCTAGTGGGCCTTGATTTTCCCTCATCGGCAAAAATGGAGGTGATAATCTGGATTCTAAAGCTGCTGAGAGGATTAAATAAAGGGACAACCAGTGCTTCTGTCACTACTTGGGAAAATTCCCCTCTTGTTATAACATGGAAGTATGAGTGATAATTTGGGGAGATGAAGCCCTCATTAGCCACCATTTGCCAGCACCCTCTTTGCTCAATGCTGACCCAGAGTGAAGTGATCAAAGCAGTTGCTTCTTAATGGGATTGTTTTTGGAACATTAGTGTGTGCGTTCAGGGATGGCATGCTCCTCACTCACTCACTGATTCTTTTCCAGGTCTTACTGTGCTGAGATTGCTCACAATGTCTCCTCCAAGAACCGCAAAGCCATTGTGGAAAGAGCAGCCCAGCTGGCCATCAGAGTCACCAATCCCAATGCCAGACTGCGCAGCGAAGAAAATGAATAGACAGTTTGTATGCACATTGTATTGTGTTAATAAAACCATAAAACTGCCACCTGACATTCCTGTTTGCTTTTTACTCTTCAGTTTCTTAGTTTGTCTCCAGGATCGTTCTTTTGCTGTGAGGCTTTGTGGAATCTTCAATTTGGAAGGGATTGGTGAAGGAGATGTGATCCTGCACAGGGAACAAGGTCTCAGGTTTCCTGACCAGGCATGACATTCATTCTCCAGTTGGGGCTGGAGAAGAGGGGGAAAGACTTGGCTATAGGACCAAGGCAGGCTCTGAGACCTTTGATTGCAGGACTTTACAGCGCCAGTAAGTAGTCTTTCTTAGTCTCACTTGTAAAGTTGGATGACAAGTTACCCTGTGGCTCTTGAGAAGATTGAGAAAATGCTGAAAGAATCCAGAGGAATTCCTTGAAGTTCTTATTTGGTGCTAAAAAGAACACCCTATAACTGTGTGCCGAATGTACTGTAGGATGACACACAAATCCCTCTATAAAACCAGTCTTGGATGTTTGAAGGTAGCTTTTAGCCTCCCTTATATAATCCCCCCTTGTGCTTGCTGTTTCAGGTTATCATTTAAGTTTCTGAAGCTGTGGGATTCTTCCCTGATGATAATCAGGCCTCTTAATTGGTATTCATTTTGATGATTCTTTTCACCTAGATCCCTAAACCTTCCTTCGACGACAATATGTAGAATTTCATTGTTTTACCTGTAAGGTTATGCTCCTTTTCTGGTAAAAACAGTATTAAGTAGCAGCAGAGATCCTATGGGATATGGTATGTTATATCCTAGTAAAAGACAAATGTTTGTCTTGGCCAACCTAGCAGAATTAGTTTATTTTCTTGGTATGCTAGCCAAGACTGGATTGCAGTCCCTTATTTCTAGTAGATAAACATCTTCATTGCAGGTTGACACCTCCCTGTTAAAAATCTAGTCTGGGTATGACCCCTGGTGTAGCAGTTTGGTCTAGTGTCTGGCTGGTGCAGTCCACGTAAATTTCCATGACCTGGGTTTGCATCCCAGAGCTGAGCATGTGTAAATAAATGCCTCCTCTCTAACTGCCTACTCAACTTCATACCGCAACCTTTCCTTTAAAAAAAAGTCAAACATTTTTTGAGTAAATTGGGTTTTTTCATTAAACTTGGGTGGAGGAACTGTGCCAAGAAAATGGCAAATTAGGGTCTCCTTAACCTGGGGTAGCACAGAAAATTATTTGGCCTACCAATATTTCTGTGTCCTCAGTACTAAAAATTGGAAACTACATATTCAAAAACCTTCCTTAGGATATAAACACTGGTTATATATGCCTAGGTAGTGTTCTGGAAGGTGGCTTGTATTTGCTTTCCTGTTTTCTCAGTTTGCTACATAAATTTTGAAAACAGGAAAAACATTAGGTCTAATTCTCTCCCCCACCTATCTTGTGCAAAAAATCTCCAAATCAGTGATTTGTGGCAGATCAGGTGAAATGAAAAATGGGAGTGGTGGGGGTGATGAAGCTGGAAAGGAAAGCAGGGCAGCCTGCTGCCCCTGACCTGCAGCTCAGCAAAGGGCAAAGTATCCCAATGCCATTTAGTACATTGTGAGGCAGGCAGGAGGAACCAGACCAGTGTGACGTCTGCCTTCTACGGAAAGACTTGGGATACCTGTGCCCTGTTGTTTGGAAGGACTATCCCGAGTGGAAGGGCCCAGCTGTTGGCGTCCTGTTAGGATCCCTGAAGAAGGAAGGCATTGTAAGCCCCCAACCAGGAGAGGAGGAGCTCCAGAGAGATGAGCACAGGGCAAAGAGGCCTGCAGTGGTGGGAGGTGAGGCCCCTTCCTCCTGAGTAAGGCTGAGGGCCCACCTGGAGGCCGGGGGAGGACTAGCTGAGCTCCATGGAGTCTGTGCTGGGGGCTGAACCAGAATCCTTCTGGATGCTTTCAAAGAGAGCGGCAAGTTCAGGGTTAGACTGGATTTGTGATGAGAAGTCAGCCATGATGGGGCTTTTCCCTACTTCTGGGATGGTCAGCAGGGCAGCCACTGCCCTCATCGCAGAGCGCTTCAGTTCATCTTGCTTCTCAAACTCCTGCTTCACAGAACCAGCTTTGACCTAAAGTAGGAGATGAGCAGTGAGTCATCCTTTATGGATCCTGCCCTTGTACCCCAGTCTCGTCACTGGTCTGGCATCCCTGCTCCACCCCCTTAATCTTTCCCAGCTTAAGTCTCTGCAAACTGCCCTGGCTTTGGTCCTAGGGTTCCAGCCTCCTGGACTTCAGTAGCTCTCAATCGGTGGTAACCCAGCCATCTGCGAGGACCCTGCCATTGCACATAGGATGGAGCAGAATTACCTTGGCAGTGCAGGTGACCCTGAGTGGCTCAATGAGCCGGTCCACCCTCTGCAGGACAGGCACAGGACACAGTGTGGCCAGTCGTGCTAGCATGATGAAGGTCAGCATCTGCCCAGGAAGCAGGAGATGAAGTTCTTGGTGAAGATGGTAAAGTTCCACAAATGAACTCAAAACTCAAATTGCATTCTGGGGGACGTTAACCACCCTCCACCCCCAGGATGTCTCTCAAATACTAGTCACGCCCATGTCATAGAGCCATGGTACAGCCCAACCCTGCCTGGAGACTCAAGTCTGAGGTGGAGATTCTTATTTAACTTTGTATGTCCCCACACTTCCCACCAGTTCTGAAGGAACTAGTTTTCCACTGATACACTTCAGAAAAACCCAATCCCTCTCTTGAAACCAAGAGCTTGGAACTGGGACATCAAAAAAACCTAAGTCATTTCTCTTTCTGGGGAGTCTGCATGGAGGTATGGTTTAAAATAAGTGAGGAGGTGCACCCTGGTGGAGTAGCAGTTAAGTCAATCGCCTCTGAAGGACGTAAGTCACATACCCCTGGGTTCTAGTCCCAGGTCCAGGGGGAAACAGCCAGCATGAACAACCAAATGGAAATAAAATGCTTCTTCCTCCATTGTCTTCCTGCCTGCCTGCCTACTTGCCTTCATGCCTGCCTGCACCTTTCCTTAAAAAAAAAAAGGGGGGTGGGAGGGTGAGGAAGAGAGACTCAGGATAGAGGGCAGGAGGAGGGTCCTACGCGCTCAGAAAACAGGCCTGTGCACCATCCTCGGGCAATGCCAACAGGAAGCCTAGCTGCCCAGCAAACCCTAAGAAGGACTATGCTTGGCCAGAACACACCGATGGCACTGTGTGTCATGGTGAGGCACCAGGGTGTTCGCTGAAGTGCCATTTATAAGAGTGAAAATGTGCAAAGAACCCAAGTATAACTGTGAACTGAGCAGGAGTGGGAATTCTTTGTCATAAAATAGGGCCATGAGGACTGATACAAATGAAACAACTCACCATTAAAAAACAAGACCAACCAGCATGTATGGTGGAATCTCATTCCTGTAAAATGTGTCACAGGCCTAGCTCCTGGTTTAAGAGCAGCGACCCTGCCCGTCATTCTGACCTGTGTGTTGGCACTTATCACATACTGGATGACCAGTTAGTGAATGTGCACTATCCCTCGAAAGAGACTTGAGATTTATAACATGGTTCTCTTTAGCTGAAGTAGAACATTGTTGGGGGGTATTAACTCATTAATGCCTATTTGATTTTACATTATCTAAATCTTCGCAGGTAAGAATGCATTTCTTTTTCATCCTATGTTGATTTTTCACTGTCAAAGTGATTCATGCTTACTGCAGGTATTTTTAAAAAATGCAGAAGGACAGACAGGGAAATCTGCCTCCTGGTTCCCACAACTGATAATAAAATGGCTCAGACTGCGGCAGCTTTCCCCGAACAACGGGTCCTGGCCAACTTCCACACCAGCACACACACTGGCTTCCTTTCTAAAGCTGCTAGGATTCTAGGACGGAAGGACCCTAGTTTACTGAGCCAGCTACTAAGAGGTGGACAATTAGGAAGCTGCCAGCTTTTCCCAATTCTCAGAAAGTTGTGAAGAACAATGGAAAATAAAACTCTGAACATGTGGTGTCAGTCCAGTGACTTCATGGAGATGGCACTGCTGGTGTGTCTGAGAATTTAAATTTTTTTCTAGTTACTGCCAATCCATCCTCCAAATACTTTACCCTACGTACCTGAACCAAAGGTGTTTGAGACGTGGGTTCCGTCTCAATAGAGCAAGGCAGCTCTGTTCAAACAGGAGAGTGGTGGACAAAGAAACAGAGGGCCTACTGGTACCTGGCTGTCCCCTCCGAGTGGGATGGGCCTGGGGCCGGCAGGGCTCACCTACCCGGATGTCGTAGTGGTCCTTCAGGCCATCCTCCACGTGGTTCAGGAACTCACAGATGTCCAGCTGACACAGGCAGCTCTCCACCAGCGAGTACATGCACTCGAAGGCCGCCTTACGCACATCCAGTCCGTCGTCCACTGTGTGCTTAAAGGGTCCCATCTCCACCTGTGGGCAGGAAAGGCGGAGCAGCTATGATGTGCCAGACGCTGTGCTGAGTGCCGGACAGATGACATTTCAGCACAGCAGTCCTAGAAACCAGAGCAGTTAATTAACCTCCCCAAAACACATAGCTATTGAGCAGCTGAACAAGAATTAAAATCCTACTTGTCTCTGAAGCTTTTAACCACCAGGCTCTGCTCTTGACAGTAAGTGCCTCACCCATCGAAGCCCAGCTCAAATGCCCCCCTTCTTCTGGAAAACTTTCCTAACCTCTCTAAGCAGTCACTTGCCCCCAGTGATGTCTGGTGGTTCAGACCTTTTTATGACATCTTATGATGACTTGGCTATTAAATCACTAATATCTGCCCCGTAAATCCTTATTTACCACACGGGCTCTAAAGTAAGTTAAAAATCAGCAGGGAAAAAAAAATCAGAATGGCTGTCACTGTCCTTCAGGAGACCATGATCTTGGTGGCAGATGTCTGGCCCAGCTTTGTGTTCTAGGACTCAGACACGGACCCGTGCTCCACACTGGTTACATGGTGAGTGATAAAGATTTGACGGCAGTTACCGAGTGCAGACTGTCTGCCAGGGACCGTTCAGAGCACTGGCACCATTTAACGCACTGACTTCCCAACAACCCTATGATGCAGACGTGACTGTCTGCCTCTGAGGAGAAACTGGGGCTCAGAGCAGGTTCAGCTGGCCTGAGTGAGGTCACGCAGTCAGGAAATGGAGCAACAGGACTGACCCAGGATAGAGGGCAGGGGGAGGGTCCTACGTGCCCAGAAAACAGGCCTGCACACCATCCTCTGGCAATGCCAACAGGAGGTAAGCTTGGTCCTCTTCCTCACCACAGCCCCAGCAGCAGGCCTGAGGCTCCCAGCCCTGTCCTCCTCTGGCCTCACCTCTCTGATGAGGTCCCTGTGGACCTTGGTCTCCTGGTAGAGCAAGGGCAGGATGTCATCCAGCAGGTCCCGGACCAGGGAGGGCTTGTTGTGCACCGCCGAGTTGAAGAGAGCCAGGGCGGCCCGGCGCACGCTCAGGTCTGGGTCCTGCAGGCTCTCCATGAGCTCTCCTGGCAGAAGGATGACAGCGGGTGAACGCATCCTGACCACCTACTTGGTGCCAGGCAAAACAGGCCTTCAGAGTCCAAGTAAGAATGCAGACTCGTCTGGCCTGGGTTCAAATCCAGGCTGGCCCGCTTCCTGACTTTGGGACCTTGGGCAGCCTCAATGTCCTCCTCTGTAAAAGGCGGGTAACAGTACTTACACTTGTAGGACAGTTTGTAGGATTAAAAATGTGTTGTCTGTGAAGCACAGAGCAGAGTGCCCGACACGCAGCCAAGACTATAAATGGTAACTTGGTGTGATTATAAATGAGGCTCCTAAAGATTCCAAAGGTAAAGAAACAAAGTAACACAGCACTTTTTTGACTATACCATTTTGTAGCATTTAGACTTCTTATAACTACATTAATGCTTTGTATAGTTAATGAATAAATGAAAGTTGGGGATCCCTTGAAAAAAACTATTTCAAATGAGTCATATAACCATTCAGATTATGTAAGAGAAAACAACTAAATCAAGTAACTTTCAGAGAAAGAATTTTCACTAGATGCCCTCAAGCCACAGACAAATCAAAAGCAAATACTGATTTCTCATAGAGATAAGGGTTAGCAATTATCAAATTACTGTGTATTACAGGACTGAGTGAATAAATATCTTGTAGATAATAGGAGCTGAGTTTCTCACTGAGAGAAAGGCATATGGAAAAGGAGAAAGCTAGAATGAACCCTGTGGGGCTGGATGGAGCGGGACATAGCAAGTGGATATGTGTCTGTGATGACACAGTCTCACACACACATTTCTGAGTTCTGTCAGCCAAGAGCAATGGCACCTCAGTAGCAATCAGCACACCTAATAGCCAGATCTTGGATTCTAAATAACACTCTCCACTAAAAGGAATCAGGGCTCTTTGGAGAAATGGCTGATTCCCGGGCTGGGGAAGGAGAGGTTTGTCATGAATCTGGAGCATCTTATTGTGCCAGAAAGTAAGCATTTTGCTTACAGAATGATGGAAACACATCAACAGAAGATGAGAACCAGCCTGAAGGTCTCCCACTAGCTAAATCTAGGAACAATCTTGAGAATCAAAACAAAGAATAATAGATTATAACCCATGGAAATGAAGAATCCATGAGTCTATAAAGAGATGAATAAATCAGTGAGTAAAAAACAAAGATGAACAGAAAGTTCTTGAGAATAGAACTCAAACATTAATAACGGGAGGCATGCAGGAATGAGAAAGGTAACTATCAGTAGTCACCAATCCCGGCAAGAAACCACAATGGATACAAAAATTTGATGGACCAATCAGTGGGCAAAAATTTTGGTGAGGAAGAGGATATTACAGAGACTCAGATACCTACTCATCCCAAAGGAAAAGGCTCTAGAGTGGAGAAACCTGAAAGCCACCTTAACCAGAGTTACTATCAACTGTTCATAAGGCAAACAGCCATCATGTGCCACCCAGTGTGATGCACTGGGGAAAACATAAATCCATTCCACTCCACTGAGCAGGATGAAAACTCTGGTCTGGTGGCCTCTGGGTCCCTTCTACTGTGCCCAGCTGGCTCCTAGGTTCCCGAGTCTCTGAGACATAGTTGTGGGAAACTGGCAAGATCCAAGATTAAATCCCCTCTCTGAGCCTTAGTTTCCTCATCTGTAAAGTGGGGCTAGTCCTGGATATCATCCTGGGGCTATAAGGATGAACAATGATGAGGGGATTAAAGGGTCTAGTGAGAATTCAAAAACTGTGGTTCAAACACACAACATCAAAATCAAATATCTAGGTGGAAGCCACTGCGGGTACCAGCCACGGGCATCTCAGGCAAAATGTAGGGAATGAGTCTGGAGGCAGTGTGTGCTCTCCAGGTCAGGACCCAATGAATTTGTTGCTGCTGATATTGTATCTTCTGGACCTGGTCTATAATTCAGGGTATGGTCACAACTACTGACCCCTTGGTCTTACACAAGTGCCTGGCAGGTGGGGATTAGCACCCCAAATTATGGCTGAGGATGAGAGGACCTCTTTACATGCACAGTGGTAGAGCCAGATATAAACCCAAGGTTGGCAGACTTCAAAACCTCTCCACACCCCACCTGCCAGGGCAGAATCAGGACAACGGACTCCAGTGAGTTCCAGTTAAATGTCTGCAGGCAGGAGCTCTGAAGGAGCCAGGGGCCTGCATTCTCTAGGAAAACTTGGGTCCTGCGGAGCCCAACCCCATGAGGTTGCTCGGACTCCTCAGACCATACAGCCCCTCAGACGGGATGAGCCACGAGCAGCTGTACCTGCGCTGGAGCAGTTCTGTCCAGCTCGGCCCCTGCTGAAGCCAATGCATGTGAAAGTCGGGGTTTCCACTCCTAAGAGCCTATGTGTTCCTGGAGCACTTGCCCCCTCAGTCTCCCATGGGGTCTCCAAACAGCTTTAGAAGATATAGGGTTTCTCACCTCCGTTTTACAGATGAGGAAACTGAGAAGCAGAGGGGAGAAGTGGCATGTCAGGTTCTGCCAGGATTCAGTGGAAGTGCAGGAATTGCAATCTAAGTCCCAGTGCCCATCACAGGGGTGAGGTAGCCTCCCTGGCCTCCAACTCCCCTGGCTAATGTGCTACAAAAATTAGCCAAGCCCAAGGGCTAGCTCGAATGGGTTGGGGCTGAGTGGAGAGGGCTGCTCACCAATGAAGCTCTTCAGGAGGGAGTCGATGGGATGGGGCTGGTCCGAGATGAGGAACTTTACCGCTGTGATGACAGTGCTCCGGGTGTGTGGCTGACCTGCACGACAGGAGGCAGCCTGTGGGGGGCAGGACCAATACTGGACACTCACGGTCCCAAGGCACCAAGGCTCTCCTCGGCACCCCCCCCCACTTAAGATACCCCCTCCCTATAAAGGAAAGGAAATCACAATCTCAAAGAGATATCTCTAGCCCCTTGTTTACTGCAACGTTATTTAGAAAAGTCAAAGTAAGGGTATAAAGTGCCCATCACAAAGAATAAAAATATGATATATGCACACACACACACACACACACACACACACACATTACATACACACACACATACATAATGGAATACTATTCAGCCATAAAGAAGGAAATCTTGGCACTCAGAGACAACATTGATGAAACCTGAAGGTATTATGCTAAGTGAAACAAGTGAGAGAAAGACAAATATTCTATAATCTCACTTAGATGTGGAATGTGAAAAAAAAACAAATTCATAGAAACAGAAATCAGATTTGTAGCTGCCAGAGATGGAGACAATGGTGGGTAAAACAGTGGAGGAGGGTCAAAAGGTAGAAACTTCCAGGTAAAACTAAAGTTCTGGGGACATAATTACAATAAGATGACTATAGTTAACAATATTGGGGTTCTTTTTGATTGTAATGAGATATAATTACCAATTACCAACAGCAGTTTTGTATATTTGAAAACTCTCGAGAGGAGATCTTAAAAGTTCTCATCACTAAGAGGAAAATTTTTTTCTAACTATACAAAGTGAGATGGATGTTAACTAAACTTATTGTAGTGATCTTTTCCCAACATATACATGAATCAAATCATTTTGCTGTACACCTTAAACAAATACAACTGGAAGAAAACAGTCTTTCCCTTTCTGCCCTGCCTGCCTCCAGGACGCACAGTGAAAGGGGAGGCTGTTTTCACGAGGACTATGAGTTCCGGAATCAGGAGACCGTCTACCGTGGGTTGCTGGTCTAAGAGTCACAGACTTCAGATTGCAGGGTTTCCTCTCTCTATTTTAACTGGCTCCTAAGAAGATTCAGGGTGGCTGCTGAGGATATGTACAAAAGATAAGATTAAATAAACTTAAAATAAGAAGAAAAAAAAAAAAAAGGCCACGGGAAAACACATATGCAGGGATATGGGATGGAGACTAGTGAGGGATGTGCAGGAAGAGAACTAAGTCCCAAGGACCTGCAGAAGCAGGCCTCTATTTTGGCCCTAACTTCTAGCAGCCACAGATAAAAAGGGAAAGTCATCAGTGACCTGGTTTGAAAGTTTGCATGAGGCAGAAACTCAGAGCTTAGAAAAGGCAGGGCTGCTCCTCATCCTGAGACTTGTCCTTGTGAGGAGCCCTGGAGGGTGGCACACTGTGTCTTCAATGTGTTCTCCTTGTCCACACAGTGGGGAAGGCCACACTGCTGTTTCCTGTGTACCAGCGACCCAGTAAAGGCATTGCTGTAGTCACTAAGCAGCCATGACAGCAGTACTTACTCAGCGTGAAGTACCACAGTCCTCACGGAGTCTTTTAACGGCATCAGTCAACAAGGACACATGGCCCTACCAGGGGACCAGCTCCTTTTCTTCTTTGGAAGTTTCACCTGTCTAAAATCCCCATAGCTCCACCTGCCTCCTTCTTGCCCCTGAGCTTCGGGACACCCTGACCTGACAGGACCAAACCCACCCCTCAATCTCGCCTAGACCTCCCTGGGTCCAGGGCATGGCATCCCATCCCAGCCCACAGGCACGCCTGCTCCTGGCTCAAGCTCACCCAAGAGAGCTGCACCTGTGCGGTGTCTGGCTCCTCTGAGAACGGCTTTTATTAACTTGCCCCTGGAGCCTGAGGATGATGAAAATGGCAACATGAAAAGGGTGTTTGCTGTATGTATACATTCTGTTCCCTCCATGCCCAGGGTCACAAGAGGAGGCCTTTCAGGGTCAGGAAACACGGCTTTTGATGGGCTCCTCCGCCTTTATCTCACACACACCTTGACTCAGAGCCAGCCACCTAAATGAGCGCATTCCTTGTGAGCTGCTTACCCCATCTGTGCCCCTACCTGCGGCGAGCTGTTTCCGTAATCGGGGCAGAAGGAACGGAGGGTTCACAAGGACCAGCTTCCCAATGCACTCGGCCACCACCCCCCGGGTGCCCTCCTCGGCACCCTCGCAGCGCTGGAACAACAGGGCCCAGATGTCCTCAGCGTAGGGCTTCAGGCTATCAGGCCGGGCGGCCCCCAGGGCCTCCCTCAGTGACTGCAGTAGCAGGTACTGCCGCCGGGGCTCAGCCTCGATCTGCCCCAGAAGGAAGGGCAGGAAGTCAGGCAGGTTGCCGGCGCCCACACGGCCAAGCGCATAGGAGGCAGCTGTCCTCACATCCTCACTGGGTGACCCCAATGCTTCCAGAAGCACGGTCTTCAGCTCCCGCTGAGGGCCGGGCCCTGCCACCTGGCCCACCTCAGCCAGTGACAGGAACGCCAGGACCTTGACCCCCGTGCTGGAGTTGGGAGACCTCGCGTCGCAGACCAGGCGATTGGCTGTGCCTGCCGCCTCCTGGGGACAGGCGGCAGCCAGGGCGGCCACACACCGAGCCAATGAGTGGAACACCTGCCTGTGCAGGCCCAGTCCATCGTCCGCAGCCTGGTCATACACGGGTGCAATGAGCAGGCTGATGAGCTCAGCATAGTTGACGCACGGGGGCCGGGTCCCCACCAGAGCCTGCAGGAAGCCTTCTGTGGCCGCCAGCACACCTGCAGGCAGCAGGGGAGAGCGCAGCAACTGCAGCAGCTCGGAGAGCACAGGGCCACTGACCTCAGCCAATGAGGCAGGCTGGGCCTGGGCCACTGTGGCAAGGAAGTCCACAGCCAGCTGGGCCACATGCATGTCACTCTCGTTGACCAGGGCTGGTAGCTCAGCCAGCACAGCCCGCACGGCGGATGGTGGGAGAGTGAGTCCCTGGCTCTGGGCCAGGGCATCCAGGGCAGCCAGTGTGGCCAACCGCAGTGCCCGCTGGTTCTTGCGCAGGAACGAGGCCAGAATGGGCAGCGCCTCGGCCAGGATGGGCTGCAGGTCAAGCCGCAGTGGGGACACGGCTACCAGCGTCAGTGCCTTGACAGCAGGCAGCCGGGTGATCTCGTTGTGCAGGCGGTCCAGAAGGAGCAAGAGCGATGGCTTCAGATCATCCCTGAGTTGGTCACCCAAGTGGCCTACAAGGTGGCCCATACAGGAGATGGCCCGCTCCTTTACCTCCTGGTCCAGGTCGGTGGCCCGGAGCCGGGCCAGGGTAGCTGCAGACATCTCTCCAATGTATGGTTTGGGGTCCAGCATCCGGGGCCTGTCCAGTGGCCACAAGTTCCGCACCAGCTCCTGTAGTACCAACAGGGCCTCGGCCGCAATCTTATAGAAAGGGTCAGCCACGCAGGCCATCACTGGTGGCAGGAGGGTGGGCAAGTGTGGGTGGAAGGCTTCCGCCGGCTCTGTGCTCAGCAACCCCTGCAGGAAGGCCAAGGAGTCCATCCGGATGGAGGAGGAGCTGGAGCGGTCCGCCAGTGAGAAGACAATGCCTGGGGGAGGGCACAAAGGTTATGGGGCCCCAAACCCTGACCCAACATTGCCCTACCTGGATACGGGGCAGACCTGCAGTGATCCAGGCTCTTCAGCAGCAGATTCTGAGAGGCCAGGCTTGCCGGGGGCCAGAACTGAGGGCCAGAAGGCTGGGAAACCCATCTGAAACCAGGAAGTAGGGCCTGCACCCCTGCTTTGTTCTCATTCCTGGTACAGGGGAGCCACCATAGACTAAGAAAACAGGAGGTCCCTCAGGGACTGGAGGTTTAATTCAGGACTAGGACCTGGCTTCTGGAAGAGATTCAGAACAGCAGATACCCAGGACTGGTCCATCCTACCTGCTACCAGCACAGGCATGTGTTCTGCCAGGCTGCCAGGGAGGACTCCTGCCAGCTCCGTGAGGAGGCTGAAGCAGCCCTGGCGGGCCTTGACACTCCGGTCTTTAAGCTGCCGCTGCAGGGCCTTGACCACAAGGGGCACCTGTGGGCAGGTGGGGGAGGTCAGTGACCACTAGGACACACACTCACTCCCCTCCCCATGGGCTTTGTTAGACGCAGGCCCAGGGAGAACCCCTGGTGTAGAGACGATAGCTCCATCCAAGCTTTCATGCTTCACTCTGTGCCAGCACCTGACTCTTGCATTCAAGTAGGTACTGTTCTTGTGCCCATTTTACAGATGGGCAAACAGGTACAGAGACTAGGTCACTTGCTCAAAGTCATCCTGCAGTCTGGTTCTCACTCCTATACTACATAAAGGGGGAGCACTGGGGCTCAGCTCTCTTCCCAATTTTGACTCCCTACATCTCCAGAACAAAATTCTGACATCTCTTGAGCATCCGGTGACCTTGGCCAGTGCAGAAGAGAACTCTAGACGGACCCCTCCATTACCTCTGGGGACTGCCCTTTCTGCTTTAGCCAGAGCTGGGAAGCCACATGTCACCTCCTGCTCCCTCATCCGCTCACACATCTGCAAGACCCAAGAACTACCTCTGAAGTCTGATCGCTCCCCACCCCATCCCCCCATAACCTAGTCAAAAGCACCATCTCCTTTCACCTGGGACCCAGCAGCCACCACCTCCACCCATACCTGGTACCACTCATATCCAACAGAGAAAGCCTTTTCTAAAGTGCATGTGTTCCCATAGTTCCTCTCCCATGGCTTCCTAGTCTGGTGTACCTTGGTGGCTCAGGTGTTAAGCCCATGCCTGGGGCACAGTTCACAGCTCATAGACTGGGGTTTGTGGTGGGGCCCTGGGTAACAACTAAAATGAACTAAATAAATAAAATGCTTCTTTCTCCTCTCCCTTCCTTTCTTGTCTTCCTTTCTCTTAAAAAAAAAAAAAAAAAGCAAAAAAAAAATCTGAAATTCCTCCCCACGCCCGGAATCCCTCCTTTTGTCGCAGTGTATCTGGCCCCAGACTTCATCCTTCTGCTGCCGGGCTTGCAGCACCCAGCACACAGGGCGGCACGCAGTAGGAACTCAATGCGCATGCTCCAGTGGGTGGGTGGCTGGGGCGGGGAGAATGGGAAGATGGACAGTTGGTTGCGAGCGGTGGAGGGAGGGACGGAAGCACAATCCCACCTGCGCTCGCAGTAGGTGCAGGTTGCTGCTGGTCTGCGTGGGCTCCTCCATGGCGTCCAGCCACCCCTTAGGGGGCCGAGTTTGCCGCAGCAGCACGATGTAAGCCCCGAAGACGTCGCCCTTGACGTTCTCTTCGCGTTCCTTGAAGCGGCGGATGAGCGCGGGCGCCAGGGTGCTGTGGAAGTCCGGCAGCAGGTCGGCCCGGGAGCCCATCAAGGCCGCCAAGCACTTGGCTGCTGCCCGCCGCACCTTCCAGCTCATGTCGTCGTCGTCGCTGTACTCGTCCTCGCTATCTGGAACAGGAAGGAGACACCCTTTGGTCTCTACGAACTGCAGCAGCGAGCTGGGCAGCCGAACCTCACCCATTGGTCGCCCAAGATGGAGAGGTCAGGGGCAGAAGCAGGGAGCAGCGGCTGGCCTCTGTATGATCACTATTTGTATTAGGGGTGCCATTTAATGAACACCCTCTGTGTGCTGGGGATGGCGCCAAGCATTTCAAATCCGCAACCTCATTTCAGTCTCATGATCACCTTGCGAGTTCATTTCCCCACTTCAGAGATGAAGAAACTGGGCCTTGGAGAGAAGTAGCTCACTGATGACAGCGCCAGGGAAATGGAGCAGCACCGGCTCCTCCCGCTGCCCACCTTTGCTTTCAAAACTGGCTGTGTGATGTTTCATTTACTGGGAGTCTAGAAGGGACAGGCAATGGGGTCTCCCTTTGGTCTCTTCCATTTCCCTCAGCCCATCTCTCAAGGTCCAGCTTCCAGCTTCCAAGCAGAATAATAAGGAAAAGCTGTGCTTGTGAGGGTCCCCCACTCTCCCCAGCAAATGACCCCTATCAGTTTTATACTCTCCAAGCTCCCCTGAGAGACAAGAGCTCATCAAGCCTTCACCATACCTCAGGAATGAAGGTGGCGCAAGCACTTTTTACAAATGACAAGAATAAGGCTCAGAGAGGCTGAGAGATATTCCTAAGGATACATAGCTAGGAAAATAGCAGAGCTGTGATTCAGGCCCCCCAAGGCCCACCCAAATCACCTAGGGAGACACACATAAGACTACTCAGAGAGGAACAGTTCTAACTGGGAACACCGCCAGAAACAGGTACAGACATGCTGCTCTGCTGATGATTCAGACTCAGCAATGGCATCTGGACAAGCTACAGTGGGCCATGTGGATGATCCCACAAATGAGTCCCGTCCTCTGTCCACTTAGCAGATATGCCCGCTGATGTTACCTCCACCAATGAACCCATGAAAAAAACACCCATAACTCTCTGGTAGTGACAAGAAAATCTTCCAGCATCCCATCTGGTTCTGAGTGTTTCCATCAGGCCCTAAGTCCCTCACCCTCATCATCTCTGCCTCCAGAGCGCAGGAGCTTCCCTCTGAGTACCAGACTGGACCACAGGCACAGAAGGAAGGAAGCCAGTGAGTCCACTCTTCTCCAGGAATCTCTCTCCTGTTCTGTACCTATCACCCACCATTACAGCGTCACTCTGCTAAGATAAAGCACTGTCTCTTGGGAATTATTACCAAGGAGACTGAGATGGCAACATGGAGGTAGGGGGAGTCTGATAGACATGGCCCCAAGTCCCAGTTTGGCCACTGCCAAGTTGTGTTTTGTCAGAAAAAAAACCTTTCTCAGGTCCCTGAAATATGGGGATAACAATAAACTTGGTTTAATAGGATTATTTTAAGGAACATGAATTATGAGTCTTAAGACATCAGTAGATGCTAAATAAATGACAGTGACCACTCCTACTTACTGTGATCTGTGTAGTCAGAGCTGGTGGGGACACTGGGGAATCCTGATTCTGGAGGGCAAGGATAAAGCCTGAGGAAGAGCTGGGACAAGATGGGGCCACCAAATGTGGCCTCTGTCTTTGGCTAGGGGAGGAAGTTCCAGGGAGGCTGCACCCATTTCCACCCTCCAGCCCTGATGACAAATTGGGCACCCACCTTGTTCGCTGAATTCACTATCCTCGGTCTCCATCTGCTCCTCATCTCCATCACTGTCATAGTTATAATTGGGGTCATGCTTCAAGTACTGGAGGCAGAGCGTGGTCACACTGGGCACGTGAGGGCCCATCTCCTTGGGACACCTGTGGGGTGGGATGGGGAAGGCGCTGCTGGGCCCTGGCAGGACAGGGGCGGGGTGGGGCCCAGGGGTGAGTCTATGTTGAGGCCAACATCCTGTCCACTCTCACCCATCCTCACCAACTTCCCAAAGAAATGCCGCCTCCCAGGTTTCTAGCACCCTGACCCCCCAACGCCTCCTCTGGTTTCCCAGAATACCCTCTGTGCCTACTTCCTCAGGAAGGCCTCAAAGGCCTGGAGACAGGACTCCCGGAGCTCATCATCATCCAGGTTGCAGAACTCCTGTACCATGGGCACCAGGCGGTCCAGGTGGGCCCCTGCAGGGCCAGATAGGTCACTGAAGCCAGCCTGTCCAAAGCTCCACACCACATCACTCAGCTGTCCCTGTCCCTGCACCACTGCACCAGTGGGTTCTAGTTCTGCCTCTGCCAACTATGAGCTATGTGAACTTGGGCACATCATGACATCTCTGACCTCAGCACATCTTTTTTTCTTTTTAAAGGAAAGGTGCAGGCAGGAATAGAAGGCATGAAGGCAAGCAGAGGCAGGTGGGCAGGGAGAAAGAGGAAGAGACACAATTTTTATCTAGTTGTTCATCTTGGTTGTTCTCAATCCTGGGACACAAACCAAGGTCCTTGGGATGTATGTGGACTGTGCTGGCTGAAGGTGACTGGCCAAACCACTACTCCACTGGGGCTTGCCAACTCATCTTCATAGTAGGAAAAGCAATGTCTAGCAGGCAGAAGTTATGTGAAGATTAATAGTGTGATGCAGACACACAGCTTGGCCCAGGCGTTGGCAAAGAGCAGGCTCTCAATAAATAGTATCTCATGTTGTCTCGTCCTTGCCCTATTTCCTGCACTAGGTTGCAGTCCTGGACGGGAAAAGTGTGGGGGTGGGGGGGTGGGCAGACAGTACCTTTATAGAACAAGCAAGAGGGGCTCCCCTAGAGGGTTCTGCCCTAGCACTTCTCCAGCTAGAGTTCTCTCCATTTTCCTGCTCAATCAAGCCCAAAACCTTATCTGGTCTTCTTTCCCAGACCTATACTCTTGAGAGTGGCTGCTGTCTGGGGTAGATGTGGACAGAGTGGGGACTAGAAGTTGGGGCTCCCATGTGCACTTTGAGGTCCCTTGTGGTGAGACAGTGGAGTAGGGAGAGTGGACCGTGGTCAATTCTACCCAGGGTGCCTTGGTTTAGCCCAGAACTCTAAGGTGTTTGAGAGAATGAAGTAGAGGAAGGGATGGACTGCAAAGGAGCACAGGTAATTTGGGGGTAAGATGGAAATAGTCTGCACCTTGAGTGTGTTGATAGTTTCACGGATGTATGCAAGGTAGGAGGATATATTTTATTTAAGATTAACGGCAAAATCTGTAATTATTTGAGAGCCTTTGTGTAGGTAGGGCTTGGCAGGTAGGTGGGGCTCAGCTCAGGGCTCCTGCATCTCAAGACCCGCCCACCCTCTCAGCTGCCTCCGCCATGCCCCCATTTCCAGGAGGTGGCTGGGTCCCCGCCGCTCCTCTGCCCCACCCCGCCTCTCCGCCCACTCGCATGGGAAGGTGCCCCTTACCGAGGCGGTGGCCGGCCTGGCGGCCCACGCTGCCCAGACACTGGATCAGGGTCCGGATGGCGGCAGGGCTGGCAGGCGCACGAGGCCCAGGCAGCCTGTCCAGCAGGTGGTCGGCGAGCTCCACAAAGAGGTCGGTGCTGCAGGCGGCCGCCAGGTGGCCGAGCGCCCCGACAGCCCGCTTGCGAACAGCCAGGCGCGGGCTGCTCAGCTGTGGCAGCAGACAGTGCAGGAGGCTGGCGTGGAAGGCACCCAGTGGGGCGCCCAGCCTGAGGACCCAGAGTGGCTGTCGGATAGCGCCCACCCAGCGGGCAGCTGGGGCTAGGTCATCCATCCCTTCTCCCCATTCTCCCCTCCCTTTTGCCCCCTCGGAATTAGAGAGCCTAATGGTCCTGTAACTGAGTGGAGCAAATTACAGGAGAGACAAGAGAGTGGAAGGGACTGTCTCAAGGCCACCCAGCTGACTATGCAGGGACAGCACTGGAACCCAGCTTCCAAGCTCCCAGACTAGAGAAACTACTAGAGGCAACCCTGAATGAGATGCTCTCTTGGGGCTATTCAGGTTTCCTTGGCCCCTGTGCCTCCCACCTTGGTGCATGCTCCTCACTAAGACCAGGGAGATCTAAAATCTACCTATGACCTGGTCATTCCACTGCCCAGTTCCTTCGGTGGCTCCCTAGTACCCTATGGAAGAACTAAGCTCCAGGCTCAAGGCAAGAGGCAGCAGCAGAGAATGGTTTTCACAAGGGTGGAATACAGACCCCGGCCCACCTCAATGGCTACTAGGCCTGCCTTCAAAGCAGACCTATGCATTTTCTGTCCCATAAATGTCCAGAGACCTTTTTTTTTCTCATTTCACACAAACACATCGGCCTCACCCTTCCACGTCTCTTTATCTAGCCCAGACCTGGTCCTGGGTTTCTTTTTTTATTTTTTCCACCGATTATATGACAGGACCAGTGTTGGAATCTTGGGTGAGCAAGGCAGACTCCCATCCTAGGGCCTGCCCTCATGGAACTTTCAGATGAGTGGGTGACTCCTGGGCACCTCAAATTCAACATTCCCCAAACTGAATCCACCATCTTCCTCCCCACACACCTGCTCCTGCTTCCAGAGTGTACTGCACCACAGACAATGGTTGCAGGTTCATTTAGGGACTCCAGACCTGCATGCCACCCTTGAGTCTTGGCCTCTCTCATCCACTCTAGACCCTGTGAGTCTAGTTCCTAAATGCAGCCTAAACCCCTGTCTGCAGAAGCTTCCTAACCAGTCCCTATACCCCCTCCTGTCCTTCCCACATACTGCATATAGAGAGACGAGTCTGAAGCACACAAGCATGCATGCGGCACTACTCAGCCCCTGACAAAATCCCCTAGGTGGGCTCCTCATACCTTCAGAATAATCTTTACTCACCAACCCACTGGCTCCTGTCAAGCCCATGGGCCTCATCACTAGACACCAGCCCATCTGCTTTATACCCCAGTCCCACGACTGCCCTGCATAATCCCTGGGGCCCTACACCTTCCCCTGCCTCTGCCTTTTGGGTCCCGAGCAGTGTCACTCCTATGCCTGGCCACATCCAGTCCATCCTTGAAAGCTGTTACAGCAGGATCCACTCTAGAAGTTTCCCCACCCTAGCTGGGTTAGGGGCTCCTCCTCTGAGCTCCTACAGGCCCTACTCTTAACCTTATAGTTGTTCTTACTCCACTCACAGTTTTATGTGTCATGATCTCCTGCGTGGCAGAAACCAAGACTGAGCCAACGACACACTCCCAGCACTAATATAACACCTGACATGTTTCTGGCCACAAAGCAGTTGCTCAAATCTTGGGGTGGGAGCAGTGTGAATGAATAAGTGAATACTTTAAAAAGTGCAGTGCAATTAAAAAACAAAACAAAAGAAACACACCCAGTGATATTAGCCCAAAAGAAGAAAAAGAGAAAGGAGTTGAGGGAGAGGATAAATACATATGGGCTTCAGCTCTGGAGAGACAGAGCTCAAAGCCTAGGTTCTGCCACTGACTAAGAGTATGACCTTGAGCAGGCCACGCCACCTACACATTGTGATGGACAAGTTCCCCTTCACAGGACCTGGGGTGCGGCTCTCGATTTGAGCCTCTCCCTGCCCTGGCCCCTTCCTCTGGGCCTCATTCCCCGAGGTAGCCTCCCGCACCTGCTCAGCATGTCAGAGAGGATGTCCAGGGCTTCCAGCTGCACAGCCACATCCTCCTGCTGGGCAATGGCGCTGGTGAGCTGGCCAGTGATTTTCCGGCACACGTTGGTGGCCAGGCCAGAACCTGCGCAGAGCACAGGGCAGATGCAGTGAGGTCTGAGGTTGGCTACCACCTCCGGTCATCCTTTGCTCCCGTGTCTTCTAAGCCCATGTCCCCCACAACCTGCTGATCCAGGGAAGCCAGGCCTCTGGTGGTTCAAGATTTGATCGAGAGTCTGACCAAACTAGAGCAGACAGCTGGGGGAGCTGGAGATATGATGGCCGACCTTCACCCAACGGCTTCTGCCTTCTGCCTTCTGCTAGGGAGGTGGGAAAAGTCAAATACTTCATTTTTGAGACTCCTGTGCTACTGGAAGTGGCCAGGTGACCCAGTTCTGGCCAGGCAGGTAGAGGGGAAAGGCTTCTGGGGGCTTTTCTTATCAAGGGCAAGAGACCCAGGCAGAGACCTTACCTGTCCTAATTGAGCAACTAAGTGAATTGCTGCAAATATGAAGAGGCTGATGCCTGAATTCTGTGGGGAAAACCCACTCACTCCCCGCTGCTTTAAGCTGCTATTAGTTTGATTTGGTTGCTTGCAGCTAAAAGCTTTCCTGACACAGAGTCATGAACTTAAACAGATCTGGGTCTGAACTCTCTGCCACTTACTGGCTGATTGACCCTGGGTATCTGCCTCACCTCTCTGAGCTGCAGTTTCCTGGCTGGTACACTCGGACAAGCGACAATGGTACTGGGTACCTGTGGCTGCATGTGGGAGCTCCGAGAGGACGGTCTTGAGGCCGATACCAGCGATGTCTCGGAGCTGCTCCTTGTCTGACCGCATGTTAGTGCAGAGGGCGTCCACAATGGTCTCCACCTGGTACTCCTTCACTTTGCCCACCAGAGGACCCAGACTGAGTGGGAGGGAAGGAGAGGGGGGCGCAAAGTCACAGGCTTAGTCTGAGTCAAGCTTATAATGCCCTCATACCCGTGGGGCCACATGTGCCAAGATCCACAAGGGACTCCCTGTTTTGCTGGGGAAGCTGGAGACATGATGGCCGACCTTCACCCAATGGCTTTTGCCTTCTGCCATCCACTTAAGGGGGTGGGAAAAGTCAAACACTTCCTGGCCATGCCAGCATAGTTCCTGGCACCCCCAAACCACATCTCCTCCTGGGTCTTACATGTCAGCATATGGGCAGACCATCCAGCTCAGTAACCACACATGGAAACCAAGGCACGTCCAAGGGCAGCGGTTCTGACTGCTAGCATGTATCAGAACCCCTGGAGGGTGTGTTGAATGCAGATTTCTGGGCCCTGCCCCAGATTCTGGATTCAGGAGTGCTAGGCGGGACCCAAGAACATGCATTTCTAGCCTGTTCCCAGTACATGCTGATGCTGGTGGCCCAGGACCCAAAGCAGATGCCTCTTAAACTGTAGTCACGGATCAGCAGCAGCATCACCTGGGTCTTGTCAGAAATGCAGACTTTCAGGCCCTCCCCTAGATCTACGGAACCAGAACTTGCACTTCAGCAAGGTCCCCCAGGTGGTTCCAGTGCATATCAAGGTGTGAAAAAAGACTGCTAGGCACATCCAGGTGGCCCAGCAGTTTAAACCAGGCATAGTCCACATACATCCCAAGGTCCCTGGTTCAAGACCCAGGGCTGGGGAAACAACCAATGATGAACAACTGAATATAATAAAGTGCGTCTTCCTCCTCTCTCTTCCTGCCTGCCGCCTTTCATTCAATCCTTCCCTTCATACCTGCTGCTGCCTTTCCTTAAAAAAAAAAAGGTGGGGGGGGCGGGTACCACGGACACATTCTGGTGGAGTAGCAGTTGGGTATGCAGCCTCCGGTCAGCACAGTCCACATACAACCCAAGGACCCACAGTCCACATACAACCCAAGGACCCGGATTCAGAACCAAGATGAACAATTAATTTTAAAAAATGCTCTTTCCTCCTCTCCCCTGCCTGCTGCCTACTCACCTTCATTCCTGCCTGCACCTTTCTTTCCATAACAGTAACTAATAAGACGACGACAACGAAGGGCCACGCTAGACACACTCAGTTCTCAGCCTTAGCTGTGTTCTGACATTGTCTGGGAACTTTAAAACATTGTACCGGTAGGGCGCCCTTGTGACTCAGGCAGCTGATATGCTGTGTTTGGGCCCCCTGGGTCTGAGACCCAGGGCCAGAGTGTAAAACCAAATAAGCCAATAAATAAAGATGCTCCGTCCTGCCCTTCCTCCCTCCCTTCTTGCCTTCCTTCCAGTACCTCTTCCTTTCTTTCCTTCTTCTCTTTGAAAAAAAATGCATCTGGGTGCCAGCTCTAGAGTCTTGAGTTAATGGCTTCAGATATGGTCTGGGATTTGGGAATTACTTGAAATCCCCAGGAGATGCTAACATGCAGTCAAGGCTGAGAAGCTCAGACCTGAACAAGTGGCTCTTAGATGGCAGTGTGTATCAGAATACATATTCCCAGGCACTACCATCTTGGCTGCCTGCCTCAGTTTCCTCTCTCCAGCCCCATACCCCACTCCCTGCCCCAAATCTGAATCCCTGGGCAAGGAAAACATAATTTTAACAAGGGTTCCAGGTGACCACAGTGCACGCTAGTTTGCAAACCATGGCTCCTGTTTCCTTTCTCTATCAACTCCTCCATTTACGTGGTCAGAGCCCTTCCATTACCTCCAATAGCACTGGCTCCATGGGGGTAGGAGGTGCTATACGGTGCTGCCCCCGGGGGTAGATTGCAAATTTATGGGGGCCTTTTTGGTCATCATACCTTTTTTTTTTTAAAGGAAAAGTGCAGGCAGGAATAAAAGCAAACAGAAGAAGGCAGGAAGAGAGAGGAGGAAGAAGCACTTTATATTTTATTTAGTTGTTCATTTTGCTTGTTCCTCCAGTCCTGGGATGTGAACCCAGGCCCTTCGGATGTATGTGGACTGTGCTGGCCCAAAGTGGCTGACCAAACCACTAGTCCACCACGGTGCACTGATCATCATAACTATTGAGATGGCACTCCTGACTTTCACTGAGGAGGGAAGGCGGCCCAGGATGGTAGAAGAACAATATTGCACAACAAAGTGTTATCCCTTCCATGTTCCTGCCACATGAGTTTCTAACATCCCATTAGAGATTCATCTAAGTAAAAAGCCTTCCACAGTCATCTGAGTCCAGAACCTAATTTCACTTTACATATAAACGCAAAGTACTTTTTGCACTATTTTAATAAGCTCTAAATTGTCCAAGAATGCTGGTTAATTGAAGGGAGATTGTGTTTTGTCTTTCGGGAAGCTTCACTTATCAGCAGATGGTCCCCATTTCAGACACTTCATCACTAAGAGCAGTACCATGTGTGGTATCCCAGTCCCCATCATCCGCAGACGACTCCACCTGCGACTGCCGCAATGGGTCTACACACAGCGCAGCCTTTATCATTAGCACGTCTACTGCCAATGCACCCAAGCATTTACAGACTGAAAGACATGCCACTTCACTATAAACCACATTACTTTTATTTCTCTGTTAGCTTAGGGTATCACAGATAACACTGTGTAATGACGCGTGTAGGTAGGTTATGTTATGTATGGATTTCATTTCCAGGAGGAAAAGGAATTTCAGACTGTGTGCCATCACGGAGAGAGAGGCTCTGCTGGCGGGAACCACAGCTCACCGTTGTCCTCCAGATGGGGACACCCAGAGGGACATGGTCTACACTGCACTCCAGAGGTTCCCAGTTGGGTTAAGCTCCACTCACCCTAGCGGTAACCTACTTGAAAACACACCTCTTGTTAGTTTTCCTCCTTCTCTGCCCCAATCCTAGTTCCCTCCTGGAGTGTCCTAGAATTAGTTTCCAAATTATCTTACACCTGAATCCTTATTTCAGGGTCCACTTCTAGGGAACCCAAACGAGGCGCTGTCCACCCTTACCAGGACCCTAAGAACTGTTCAGCATTTCTTCTCTCAGAAGCTATACCCTAAGCAGCAGGACATGGGGGGTGCTTCTGCACTGGGCGGGCACCCACCACTTGACCGCCAGGTTCTGCACTTCGCCATTCTTGTCCTCCAGGAGCCTGAGCAGCATCTTCACCACCTTGCGCTCGCTGTCCTCGTCCAGCTGGATGGAGTCTTTCTGCAGCTCTGACATCAAGTCACTGGTGGCCATGAACCTGCACAGAGAGGGCAGAGGGGGACTGCTGAGCAGCTCCTGGGCACAGGCTGAGAGCTCACTAGAAGCAGACCTTGGTACAAAGGTTTGAGGCAATCAGATTATCTGGGCCTACCACTGTGGCAGGACCCGTGTGTGTGATACCAGCTGCCACACCATGGCAGACGAGATGCACACAGCATACTGGGGACATGCTTAGGGCCTCAAAGTTGGAGGCTTCTGCTTCGGCCATTTATGCAAATATGAACTTGGGCAAGTCCCTGTCCTCTCTCAGCCTTAGTTTACCTCTCTGAAAAATGGGGATGAGAAAAGTACCTCCTGGGGGTGTATGGAAGATAAAATGAGATCATGTATGTGATATGCTTAGCACACAGTCTGCCCTCGGTGGCACTGCCCTTTACTATACTGGCACATCTCCATGGGGACAGGGATACTAGAAGGTCAAACAGACATCTTGCATCTAAGTCAGGGGTCAGCAAGAAGCCTCACTACCTGACAGGTGCGTGTTGGGGGTGGGGGGGTATCCTGCCCTCTCCCACCTCAGAGAAGCGACTGAGCCCTTTCCTTTAGACTCATGGCTCTCACACCGTAGCCAGCACCAGGTCACCTGCAGGCTTCCTGAAACGTGCTGGGCCACAGCCCTAGAATTCTCCGTCAGTAGGTCTGGTCCTAAATATGCATCTCTAATAACATCCCGGATGATGCCGAGGGGCAGGCACCACACCCTGAGAAATACTACCTTCGGCTGAGATAGGCCATGGGTATATTTTGGATGCTGATGTCCAGAGTTGGTCAGTCCCCAGTCACACTCTCTGGCTCAAGGTGTCCATCAAGGTCAAAGGCTACCCACCTAGAGGCCTGATGGCTCGGTCCAAGTATGTGAAATTGCAGTGGGCATCTGAGCTGGAGGGTGTAGAGAGCTGGGGTTATAGGGGGCTATGGAACACCATTCCTGCCAAAATTAAGCAACCACCTTGCAACTATTCTTCAAAAGTCAGAGTTACTTATCAACACTTGGCAAGGGGGAGAGTTGACATACAAATGCCGACTTCCAATTTTTTTTGAAAACAGTATTTGACTACACCTGGGTTGATAGTCCCTGGTGACCATAACTGGCGGGAGCTGAGTTACGGCTGCCTCTTTAGGCGGGACACACACACTCCAGGACCAGGTTCCCACCAGGCCTGCAGCACCCGTTTTCTGACTTGTGCAGGCACCTGGGCGAGGAGATTCAAGAGGCAGAACAGAGCAGGGAGGAGCGATGTGGCAACGTTGGGACCAGAAAGTGGGGGCACCAGAGAGAGCCCCAAACTTCTGCTGACCCATCATGCCCACTCCCCCTCCTCACACCAGCCTTGCTTTCTGGCTTGAGCAAGTCAGCCAAGAATCCTAAGGCCCACCTCACTCTGCTAAGACTCCTGTGGCAAGTCAGTCACGGGGGATTCCAGCCTCATCTTGCTGCTTGATGTCGTGGTACCCTGTTACCAGGAGGGCCCTTGGCCAGGTCATAACTTTATTTTTAACAACGGGGATTAGTCTCAAGCTACTGAGAGCAGGAGGCGCTTGGGCTGTAGGCAAGGAGGGAGTGGCAGGGCTGACTGCCTACCTCTGGCCCAGTCTTTGCAGGAGAAGCAGCCAAGGTAAGGTGAAGGGAGAGGTTTGGATTTGCGTCAGGCCAGGCATAGGCCTGAAGTAGGCACATGCACTCAGGGGTCTATCCAGACTTAGGAGAGTCTGAGAAGGCAGGTAGGGTCTCCAGATTATTTCTGCTGCAGTCCATGGAGACCCCGCTCAGGCTGGCAACCCCAGGGATGTGTTCCTTGGCTCCAAATGGGCCTCCTGATCACCTTTCTTCTCTACCTGCTGACTCCTATGCATCCGTCAAGACCCCTGCTCAGATGTCCCAGCCTCAAGGATGAATCCTTATCCTGTGTCCTACCCACAATCTTTTTTCTTTTTAAAGGAAAGGTGCAGACAGGAAGAAGGATTTTATTTTGCTTCTATTTAGTTGTTCACACTGGTTATTTGCCCTGAGACCTGGAACTTGAACCCAGGGGTATATGGCCTATGCGTCTTCAGAGATGACTGACCTAAACGCTGCTCCGCCAGGGCATGCTCACCCACACTCTTTAAGGCCATTTAGTTCCTCTGGACAGGATGCACTCAGAACTCTCTGCACTCTTCCATAATAGCACCTCTCACTGAGCTGCCAGCTTGGTCATCGTGCTTGTGATCTCAGACTGTAAACTCCAGGGCCTGGCAGGTTCACCTTGGGGACCAAGGTCCATCAAAGAACAGGTGCATGGTGCACCTGTTGGCAAGATGCCAAGGACCCAGATTTGCAGGACAAGGCTAGGGGAACAACTAAAATAACAACAAAGGAGGTAAACAGCTTCTTCCTCTTCTCCTTTCCTTCTTGCCTGCCTTCATCCCTGCCTGCTTCCTTCCTCTTAAAAAACAAAAAGAAAGAGCAAAAAGAACAGGTAGGAGAGGGCCTGCGTGGACAGGGTCAAGCAGGAGGGAAAAAGCCAAACATCCAAACACCTGTATGTAAACTTGAACTCCAAAAACAACCCTTCCAAAATATGCCTCGGCATTTCAGACACCCCGAGATCCTGTCAACTCTCAGC
This sequence comes from Solenodon paradoxus, assembly GCA_004363575.1. Taxonomy (NCBI): domain Eukaryota; kingdom Metazoa; phylum Chordata; class Mammalia; order Eulipotyphla; family Solenodontidae; genus Solenodon; species Solenodon paradoxus. The sequence continues at coordinate 91,335 of RJWH01003953.1, forward strand.
TCTCAGAAGAAGAAAGTCTTATTATGTATATGTGTGGTGGTGGCAGTGAGGATATACAGGAAAGTATATAGAGCTTGAGGACTGAAGTTTGGCTTTAAGCATACTGGTCTTGCTATTTTATCAACTGGGTGACCTTGAAGAACTGACTACTCTGGGCCTCAGTTTTTCCATCTATTAAATAGGAATTTTCTTTGCTCACTTAGTAACATCCTTAGGAGGTTTTAAAAAGATAGGCCACTCTGAGCATGAAGCAGGTAAGGAAACTAGGCTCAGAGAGGTTGTGGGAATGACTCAGGATCACACAGCAAGTTGGGAGGAGAATCAGCCTACCAGTCAAGTGTCCTGGCTCAATAGTATTGACGATTATGCTTTAAAAAAATGACTTGGGAACTCTTACAAGATCCCCCCAGTTTCAGCCTCCTTCCCACAGAATGGGAGCCCAAGAACAAACAGGGCTTATAAAAACTTCCTGCCTAGGACTCCCAGTCACTGCCTGCCTTTAGGAGCCAGAGGACATAGTCTCAGTTTCATTCCAGAGAAATCCTAGAGGCGACTCAGCTGAAACACAGGCCACATTGGCGCCTGGGCAGCTGGGCAGCTGGACTCAGCCCCGCTGGTATTCAAACTTTAAAAATAGGTACCATCCTCATATGCGTGGGGTGGTTTTAGGTGTCCTCAGGGATGCTGGCAGAGCAGGTTGAAAGGGCTCCTCAGGCGCTAGTTGGCAGAGCCAGCTCTCTCCTGGAGATGGAACCTGAAGCCCAAGAGACAGCTGGCTCTTGCCAGTTACATGACCTTGGGCAAGTCACCTCACCTCTCCGCTCCTCAAGAGAACAATCACTACCACCTAGGCTGATGTGGACAGAATGCAATTTTACTGGAAAGGACAGCAGGGAGCCAGGGACACCAAAAACATTCACCGAGCACCTACTGTGTGCTGCAAGCTCTGGGAAGCACACGTCCCAGCAAACAAGGAACTCTGCATCTTCCAGGACTTAGAAGTGACATGGCAGAAACATGGGACAGGGGTTTTTGTGGGAGCTCAGGGAAGGTACCTAACCCTGCCTGGGTGTCAGGAGGTGTTCCCAAAAGGTGACAACTGCATAGGAGCCAGCCAAGAGAAGCAGGGAAATGAAAGGGAGGCAAACAACTTCCAAGTAAAGGCCCAGATGGGTAGCAGATTTCTAAGATGGAGAGAATCATAGTGTACAATTATTAAGTGTTTATTTGGTGTAGCCAGTAATCTAAACATTTCATGATTAACTTTTTTTATCCTCACATCAACCCTCTGAAGTGGCTTCTGTTATTTGCCCCATTTTATAGAAACAGAAGCTGAAGCTCGGAGAAGTCAAGCAGCTTGTGTGCACACAGCTGGTCAGTGGTTGGAGTCAGGATTTGAACCCAGGAACTCGGTTCTGGGGCCTCCTAAAGCAGACAGTCTCCAGGGGGTTGAGGAAGGGGCTTCAGGAGAAGGCTGGCATCAGACCAGGAGAGCAGGGTATCAATATCCTCACCTGTCAAGGCCTTGGAATCGGGCAGCCTGTCTAAGATCTTGGTCTCTGTGCTGGACTGACCTGGATGTGGACCCCAAGTCTTCTACTTCCTACCTTTGTGACTCCCCTAGATCCTTCATGCCTCAGCAGCCTCACTTTCCCTATCTGCAAAATGGGGATAAAGTTAGCATGTTCAATAAATGGGTGTGGTTATATTGGTCTCTAAGGTCTCCTTTCAGCTCAGAGGATCTAGAACTCTCTGGGTGACCAGAGACCAATCCTTTTCCCTCCCTGGGCCTCAGTTTTTCCCTGAGCGTGAGGGAGTTGGATCAGAAGTTTTCTCCATGCTTTTCAGCTGCCATTCCTGTGCTTTTGGTGGTGCTGAGGGAAGAAGGGAGGAGAAAGCAAGTGGTACACAAAACGGGGAAGCCCCCAAGACAGTGGTCACCTACCAGTGCCTGCAAAGCCTAGCAGCCAGGTCCCCTCCCTCAGGCTGTGTCCAAGGGAAGATGGGGGAGGGTTCCAGGCTAAAAAGCAGGGAGGTGGCCTCACCTGGGGTGATTTCAAGGTCAAGAGAGCAGAGCTAAGGGTGTCAAAGAAAAGTCTGCCTGGGGCTTGTGGTCCCTGGTAAGGGGTCAGGTTCCCAGTGGGCAAGAAAGAAGTTGCGGGCGGGAACCCCAGG
>RJWH01003953.1:93609-127186 GCA_004363575.1 Solenodon paradoxus
AGGGATTGGAGTCAGGAGGGCAGGACTGCAGTAAGTGGGGATGGGGAGGCGACAGGTTCGGTGGGGACACTGAGGCAGGGCGGGGTGGGGGTCGGTGGAGGGTGGCGGAGCTCAACGTTCGGAGCAAAGCAGGGGGCAAGGGCCTGGGGGATGGGCGGGCGCTTGGGAAGGGGAAGCGGTCGGGTGAAGGGCTGTTCAATGGAAGACGGAGGGGCAAGGGCCGGGGCGCACCTGAAGTCCTTGTCGCTGGACGTCATCTTCTCCAGGAGGCTGGAGATGTGGAAGGCAGCGGTGCTCATGGTGGCTGTGCGCCGCGGCCGCCGGCGGGACGGAATATGGCGGCGCGGGGTTGCGCTCGGCGACAGAAATAGCAGCCCCCGCCCCGCCCCGCCACCCTGGGCCGGGCCGCAGCCGCAGCCGCCGAGGCGGGAGGCGGAAGGGGGCTCCAGGGGCTTCGGGGGGCTCCAGGGGGCGCGGCGCTGCCTCCCGAACGGCCCTGCTCCTGCTTGCACACCCCCCCAGACGGGGAGCTCACCACCTCTCCCCGGACAATGCCACTCTTGATTCCTGTGGGCCCAGCCCTGTCCTCTGGGCCGCGCTAATCTGTCCGCCTGGCACGGACATCGTGTCAGTTTCAGGTTTGAATCCCAGCTCCGTCCAGTTCCCCTGCGGTGTAGCCTTGACCGAGCTCCTTTACCACTTTGAGCTGCAGATTTCTCATTTGTAGGCATTCTTGAAACGATTGTGGGTCAAGCCAACCAAAGTGCTTCCACCCTCACCCCACCTCACCCCCTAATGCTGGCCTGCCCCAGAGCTAGGCAGGATCTGGAGTCTACAGGTCACCCCAGGCATCCTGCCTGCTACCCCCAGCCTCATGTCATCAGATTTTTCGTTTCATAAAGACACCACTGAGGCCCGGAGAGGCAGAGACTTGCTGAGCATCACACAGCCAATGAGTCAGGACTGACCCCAGATCTCTTAGTGCCTTAGGCAACAATCCTTCCTCGAAGATGCCCACAGTTTCTCTGCAGTTGGGTTCAGGGTGGAAGAATCTGTCCCAGGACAAGGAGCCCCGTGCCTCTCTGAACAGGAGGCTGCTGGCTCTTAGTAAAGGGAGTAACAAGACAATCCTAGGTTCAAATCCCTGCTAGGCTACTTTCTGGCTGTGTGGCCTTGGGATAATAACACAACCTCTCTGAGCTATGCTTTTCTCACTCATAAGATGAGGATAAAAGAAATTGTTATTTTAAAGAGAAAGTGGATATGTGTTGCTATGGGTACCTAGAGTCTAGAACAGTGTGGTCCAACTTCTTGTAGTGTCGCAAATTTCTACATCTGTGCTGTCCAGTAAAGCAGCCACTAGCCACGTGTGGCCACTGAACACCTGAAATGTGCTTAGTATGCCTGAGAAACCTGAATTCTTCATTCTGTTTACTTTTAATTAAAAGGGACATTGGATGGGACAAGACACACACAGCCTCCCCCTCCTTGGGAACTTTCTATGCTTATGGAGGAGATGAGCATTAAGTAAATGAGTAAATAAGGGAAGTAGTTTCTGTAGAGAATACAGAAAAGAGGGTGAGGACATAGACAATGCCTGAGGTTGTGCAGAGATAGTTTAGCCAAGGAGGTCAGGAGTGTCCTTTGTGAGAAAGAGGCATTTGGGCTAACACTTGAACACATGAAAAGGAGTTTCATGGAGAAGAGATGAAATCCTGTTATTTGAATCAACATGGATGGATCTAGAGGGGATGATGCCAAGTGAAATAAGTCAGAAGAAGAAAGATAGATACCAGATGACCTCACTCATCAGTGGAATGTGACTAGACAAAACAGAGGAAGAGATGAAATAAAACCAACCCTTGGACACTTGGAATAGAACTGAGGTGAACCAGTAGGGAATGGGGTGGGGGTGAGGGCAGCAGGCCCAGTGGACAAGGGCAAAGAACACTTGGTGATGTGGTGGAGGGCAGGGAGTGTGGACATATATCTGAGGAGTGGGGAAAATTGCACGTAAGGGAAACCTACACATGGGAGTTTATTTTAATTTGTAAAACAAAGTTACTGCAATAACATACTAAAAAAGCTGAAAAGAAAAGAAATTAGTTGGGGAAAAAGAAATCCCAGAGGGAAGGAAAAGTAAATGCAAAGGGAAAAAGGAAACACGCTTGATGTATTTAAGGAAAAGCAATGACTAGGGCAGGCAAGTGAAGTCACAGAGGTGTTCAGGGCCAATATTCACTACCTTTCAGGCCAAGATAAGGAGTTAGAGTTTATTTTATTTTTTTAAGGAAAGGTACAGGAAGGAATGAAAGCTAATAGACAGATAGGCAGGAAGAGAAAGGAGGAAGAAGCATTTTAATGTATTTTGTTTAGTTGTTCATCTTGGTCATTCCCCTTGGCCCCTGGCCATGAACCCAGGACCTTGGGATGTATGTGGACTATGCCTGGTGGAATAAACTGCTAAATCACCAGGGCATGCTGTAGTTAGACATTTATGTCGGAGCACTAGAGAACCATGGGAGGGTATTAAGCAAAGAGGTGGCATGGTTGATATATTTTTCAGAAAGATCCCCATCTGCTGAGCAGTTGTGTAGTCAGGAATAATGGTGGTTTGCCTTAGAGGAGTGGTGGCGAAGATGGAAAGAAATGAATAGATTCGGGATATATGATAAAAACAGATGATAGTAGCTTCGCTGAAGGGCTGGATATGGAGAAAAGGGAGGACTTACAGGTTTGAGCTTGAAGGAGAGGACACCTGTGGGGGGAAGGAGACACTTGCTAGCTCTGTATTGACCTGTTATCTCTGACATACAGACAAGACATTCAAAGAGATGTTATATTGACAACTGGATACATCAGTTGCCTCAGTGGAGAGAGACAGAGATGGAGATAAGATCTTCACAGAGTAATGGTACTAAAGCAAAGAGAGTGCACGAAGATTGAAGATAGATACATATTTGTAAGGAAACTACGTAGGAATGAAGGCAAGCAGAAGCAGGAAGGAAGAGAGAAGAGGAAGAAACAGTTTATTTATTTTATTTAATTGCACTTCTTGGTTATTCCCCCCTGCCTGGGACACACACCCCAGTCCTCAGGATGTCCTGCTAAAGGCAGCTGACCAAACCTCTGCTCCATCAGGATGCACCAATATCAACAATATTAAATATTATTGAGGATGTGGAATAAACAGAATTCAGGCAGCTCTGGAGTGTGCAGCGCTCACGAAAGCTAAGTCTTTGTCTACTTCCATCTGCTCGGCTAAGCAGGTCCACCCTCAAGCCTGACCCAGAATACGTGAATGCATGTGAGTTTGATAAAAGAACATACAGAGAAACTTTATTCTGAAGAGTCAAAAATCAGAAACAACCCAAGCATTCATTAACAGGTAAATGTATAAACAAACTTTGGTATATTCATAAGATGGAATGAATCTGACATATTAATGAAAACTACTGCCCCTTGAAATAAAATGAATGAATCTCAGAGATAGTATATTAAATAAAAGAAGTCGGACACAGGAATCCATACCTTATGGTTCCTTTCGTGTACAGTTCAATACCAGAAAAAACCAGGCTCAAAGTAACAGAATTTAAAGAGCAGTTATCCTTTAGGGGAACTGATTGGGAAGGAGCACAGGAAGCTTCTTGGGTGCTATAAATATTCTCTTTGTTGAGTGGGATCATGATAATGGGTATAGACATGTTAAAATGAATTGAGCTGTTCTTTGCTATATGAAAGTGTGACCCAATACAATAGAGGGAAATGAAACAGAGATAAGGTTTAACAAGATTTTGTGCTGTTTCACAATATTTTGGTAATAATTTTGTAAGTCCGTGAATAGCTATTCCTAAGTCAGAAATAATGAAATGAAAAATGATACAGCCACTTTCAAAACAGTTTGACAAAGTTTCTTACAAAGCATACTTACAATATACCCTAGCAATTACACTCATAGGTATTTACCCCCAAAATGAAAACACATGTTCACACTAATACATGCCTGAATGTTCAGAGCAACTTTACTGGAATCTCCCCCAAAGAGGAAACAACTCAAATGCTCATCAACTGGTGAATAGAGAGACCAATTTTGACACATTCCTAAGATGGAAATTTTCTTGGCAATGCAAAGGAATGAAATGACTGACAACATGTGACAAAATGGGTCATTCTCAAGAACATTATGCTAAGTGAAAGGAGCCAGATACAAAAATGTATATATTACTTGATTATAATTATTTGAAATGTCCAGTAAAAGCAAAACTATGATGAGAGAAATTAGATCAGTGGTTGCTAGGGGGATGGGGGATGGAGATTTTAAATGCAAAGAGGCTGTGGTAACTGGGATGATGGGAATGGCTTGAATCTTTGTTATGGTGGTAATTACATAGCTACCTACATTTGTCAAAACTTTCCAGCTGTAATCTTTTAAAAAGTTACTATACCACACGGTGCGTGTAAATTACTCCTGTATGCAAATAACTATATGAATTATTTCTCAAGAAAACTGATTTTAAAAATCATGGAATTAGTAGCTTTACTACCCACAGAGATGTCTCTGTGCTTCTCCTAATAAACTTGCCATGTGTGGTCAAAAATGATTGAATTAATATATAAAGTCTTAGCTATGAATGGGATTATTAGAAAGGAATAATGAGAGGGAAGAGGGCCTGAGACCATGTCTTGAGAAAGCCAATGCTCAGAGGTTGGGTAAAGGAGATTCAGAATGAATGGTGGTGGGGAAACAGGATGAAAACTCGAAGAAAGGAGTTCCCAGAAGCCACAGCCAGAGGTATTTTGGCGCTAAGGTTGGAGTCAATGAAATGGATTTATAGAGGACTATACCTGGAGCGTATTTTTTTTTAACTATTATCTCTGAGGATGGAGACTTAAAAAAAAAAAAAGAAAAGAACACGTGTTAGTGAGGATGCAGAGATGCAGAGAGATTGGAACCTTTATACACTGTTGGTAGAAAACTAAAAGAACGCAGCTGTTGTGGAAAACAGTATGGCGGTTCCACAATAAAGTAAAAATATAATCACTATATGATCCAGCAATGGATTTGAGAAGGCAAAGAATTGAAAGTTAGATCTCAGATATTTGTATACTCATGTTCATGGCAACATTACTCACAATACCTAACATGTGAAAGCAACCCCAAGTGTCCACCAAAAATGTGGTATAAACTAATAATGGATTATTATTCAGCCTTACAATGTAAGGAAATTCTGACATCCACTACATCCCTGAATGTAGAGGACATGATGGTAAGTGAAAAAAGATGGTCACGAAAAGACGAATACTGTCTGAATAGCTTTAAATGAAGTACTTAGCGTAGTCAGAGAAATTGAAGGGTGACTGCCCAGGCTGGTGGGAGGGGAAAAGTGGATAGAGTTTCAGTTTTATAAGATGAAGAGATGCATGGTGGTGGTGGTTGCATTATCTACATTAATAATATATTTAATACCCATGAACTATCTACTTCATGATGATCAAATGGTAGATTTTATGTTATTTGAATTTTGCCATATTTTTTATATTGAGGGGAGATATGACTATTACTATCAGAAGTGGGAGCCTGAGGTTTTTGTCCAGGGTGAAGTTTCTTAGGATAAGGGTGAAGCTATTATAATAAACCACCATGTGCTTCAGGAACAAATGCCTTTTTCTCTCTCTTAAGAGTTCTGAGACCAGCAGGGCAGCTTTGTACCTTCACGTATTAAAAAACCCAGGTTCCTTCTATCTTACTGTTCTGCCATCCTCAGATTGTCCTCAAATGCATGGCTGAAGGTGAACCAATGGCATATCTGGCTTTCAACTTGTAGAAGGAGGAAAGAGGAGCCCAAACCCTATCTTAAGTCCCAGGCATTGCTTCCAGTCCTATGCCTTTGGCCAGGCTTTGTCACATGACCATGTCTAACTGCAAAGGCATCTGGGATTTTAGGTCTAGTTCTGGAGAAGGAATTCAGAAAATATTTACCTATATTGACCAATTTTTTTTTTTTGCATGCAATTGTTTCTTTGATTCTTTCCTTCCGTGTTCAATTTCCTGTTCCTTAACTAGAAAATTACAAATGTTCTTTCAGCAAGAATCTGGGAATGAAAAATCCACTATCTTTGGTCATGTATTATACTTTTGCTCTTAAATAATTAGATGGATTTAGAATTCTAAGCTAATAGTTACTGTCTTTGAAGATATTGTTGCATTTAGCTATCTGTTGTCATTATAACTAACCATCCCGATATCACCTCATGGTCTGATATTACTAGTCTGGCTTACGCTCACACTCCAGCTAGTTGGAGTAGATACCTGCAGCTATAATCCGTTGGCCACAGATAATTATTAATGCACTGGAAAATGCAGTCTTTATTCTGATAGCCCTGTACCCAGCTATTACACCAGAATGGGGGCCAGAATCAATGCATCCCTGGATCCTCCACTCAGTAGGTGCCTCATAGATGTCTGAAGATAGGTGTTCTTGGCAAATCCTCCTCTTCACTCATACTGGTCCATGATGAGGACTTGGATTGCTGGTGGAGAATGCCCTGGCAGTAACACAGCTCTGTCACAGGGCTCATTCCACTTGGTCTTGTGGGGAGGCCAGGCTGCTCCCTTTGGGTCCCACTTCTCCCTGGATCTAAGCAGGGGCTTCTTCCTATCTCCCAGTTCTCCCTGTTGTGAGATCCCAGCTTCCCTCAGAGGGGGCACTGAAGGATTCTTTAACTCCTTTTTGCAGAACTTAAAAAGGAACATTTGCTGAGAAGTCTTAATGCTTCTGTTTTGGGAGGCAGATGATTTCTTTATTTGACCTAGGAAGAAGTGGAGGCTCAGAGAGGTTAAGTGATTTGGTTAAGGTCACACAGAACTCCAGTTGAGGTCTTCTAGTTCCCAGCTCTGGGTTATATATAGTGTAAACCATTTCTTTCTGAGATGGAGAAAGGTTTGTGGTTTGACGTCAACAAGATTGAACTTGTTCCATCACTTCTTTGGGGAGTAAAGGAGGCAGGCAGGTTGCTGAGAGAGGGTGGCAGACCCCAAGCTTATGGGGGGAGGCAGAGGTCGAAGTAGTGGGGATTCCTTTAAGCATTTACCAAAGAGCCAGGCCCTGTGCTAGGCACATGGGAGACACAGGCAAGCGGTGGTTAGCAACGGTGACTCTGAGAAGACAGAGCTGAATCTGAGTCCTCTCCAGCTCTGCGAGCTTAGGCAGGTGACTCAATCTCTCTAAGCCTCCGTCTCTTCACCCACATAACAGTAATAATAGCACTCACCTCTTGAGGTAAAACTCTTGGCAGACTATGTGGCACATAGTAAGCCTTCAGGGAACACAGATGTTAGTTGGTTACATCTTGTTGCGAGGCAGCTGCTCAGAGGTGGGAGGTGGGAGACTTGGGCTGGGCCGAGTAGGCACATCCTCCATTCCAGACACACATGTGAGCATCTGCATGTCCTCTGGTTTCATCATCAGGTGTCTTTCATACACACAGGTGTGACCTGTGACATCAGTCTGGGCTTGAGCTCAGTCCAGAGACTGCTCACAGAGAGTCACTTCCTAGATTCTTAGAATTTCCGGGCTGAAGGTGCTGTCTCCTTCCAGCAGAGATCAGCTGTTTTAAACATTTGGGTCTTGGATCTCAAGAACCTCCTGGGGTATCCTGGTGGAGCAGTGGTTAGGTTGAATTGCCTCCAAAGGAGCAAGTCGTATACCCTTGAGTTCAAGTCCCAACAACCAGTGTGAACTACTAAATAAAAATAAAATAAAAATAAAAATTTCTTCCTCTCTCTTCCTGCCTGTCTGCCTACTCACCTTTATTCTTGCCTGCACCTTTCAATTAAAAAAAATTTTTAATAAAATTTAAAAAATATATTTTTTGGGGGGAAGGAGGCAGGCAAGCAACAGGCAGGAAGGAAGAGAGAGGAGGAAGAAGCATTTTACTTAGTTGTTCATTTTAGATGTTCCTGGCACTGGGCCACTAACACAAGTTCTTGGGGTGTATGTGGACTGCGTCCCAGGAACAGGCTTAACACCTGAGCCACTCGTTTTATTTTTTTTAAACGTTACTTTAAATTTATGACAGATAGTTCAGTGTTTCCATCTTCAGTGGTAACAAAATTCCCTTTTAAAATAATTATGGCAGGTGCTTTCGGCTCAAGTGGCCTAGGAGGTTGGGGTGTAGACCATGTAAAGCTCCAGGACCCAGGCTGGCGACCCAGGGCCAAAGGGAAAAGCCAAAATTAAACAAGTAAGCAACGCTTTTCTTCTCTCTCTCTCATTCCCTTCCTTTTTCCTTCTTTCTTTCCTTCCTCTCTTAATATACATACACACACACATATATATATATGCACACACTTACATTTAAATATAAACTATGTAAGATGTAAGTTAAAGAGAAAAGTTTAAAGAAAATTATACAATAAATAGTATTATATAATAGATACAATAATAATAATAATAATAATAATATAGATGTGGCAAAAGTTCTGGATGTGGTATGTAGATGAATGAAGTTTAGGAAACTTTGCTATTAGAGTCAGGAATTCCTGGAGAGTTTTGAGGAGGAAAATTCATACCAGAGTGATAGGAGGCCTGGCCCATTGGGGCCCAGGTTACCTGAGACTGGTGGTGTGGGAGGCAGAGAGCCCTCAACCCTGCCTGGGGCTGAGCTGGGCCAGGGACAGGAGGGAAAGGAAAATTCTAGAGAACTTAGTAGAAATTCTCTTCTAACAAACCAACTGCAAATAGATATCTTTGACACAATCTGGGAAATTTGAATATGGACTGAGTATTAGATTATTTAAGGAGTACTGATATTTTTGTTAGGCGTGATGTGAATCAGACTCTTCTTCCAACTTTTGGGTATATTTGAAAGTTTCCATGATGAAAGTATTTCAGAATGCAGCATGTCAAAGGACCCTCACTGTGCAGCATCAGAGAGGTTCTTGAGCAGTGTCTGCACTGTGGCTTCGTCATTTTGTTCGACCTAGAGTGGAAGCAGTTAGCATTGGGCTCCTGGAGACTCTGGGCGCGAACTACTGTTGTGGGGTTTTCAGCTGTGAGTTCTATCAGACCTGCTTTTCCCACCCTCGCCTTTCTGGTCAGCAGTGCTCTGAAATTTTGGAGGTGGTAGACACTCTAGAAATAAATAAGTGTGAAAGGTTGGGAGGAAGGGAGGAAGGGAGGAAGGGAGGAAGGAAGGAAGGAAAGAAAGTACGGGCACACTGAAACTGCCATCTGGAAGCAGCCTGGCCCTCACCGTGGGGCCGTACTGTTCGCCTCCTGGACAATCTCACGGGACACCAAACTCAGACCACCTTAGTCTGAAACCTTGTTAAAGTGAGAGAAAACAAATCTACTCCACGATGTCGTCTAAGCCAGACAAAAAAAAGTCCCTATGTCACCCACAAAATACCAAATCACCCCGTCTTTGACCCTTCTTTTCCAAATACCCTCAAAATCAGTGATTTACCAGCACAGCTCATCTTCACACTAGCAGATGACTTATCAAGATTCCCCAATCATAAACTCGCCCCCACTTTCTGAGGACATCCAATAGTTCTGCTTCCTTACACCCTCCGCATGTCACTGGCTAACACCCAAATTATATAACGGTTTCTTTCCAGCATTGTCTACGGATGCTAGAAATCCCCCTCACCGCAATGAGTGGCAAAGCCACATTGTTTAACTAAGATGACCAATGGTGGTCTCTGGTTGGACTCATGCTCCATTTGGCTCTGAATTCCACTATGACACGTCCACAAGTCCCGCTGCCTGCACTGGCTAGAAGGTTCAAAGACAGAAAGTACATCATGTCCCCTCTTAAAAACTCCAGGTGGCCACACTAGCTCACGGTAAGCCCTCAAAGATGAGACTAGGTGCCCCTAAGCTCTGCACCGAGCCTAGCAGTGTGGGCTGGGGCTGGCCCTACCTGTCCTGTGGACAGGAGACCACTTTCGGGGCCCCTCCTAGGAGCAGTGGCGTTCAGAGACGTTTTGCCAGTGCTTTCCCTGTCCTGAGATTGGAGGGGTTTTCTTTCTGACCACTCCCGTGGGGACCCAGCACTCAGATAAACGTGTCCCCACTTGATCGGAAGCTTTCTTCATTTCTCTCCTCACCCTAATTCTCTGTCCTATGAGTAAAACAAAGTCGAAAGACCCCAGGGCCATACCCAGCTGTAGGGAAGAGGACCACTTGCACTTCTGACTTCTCACGGTGGCACAGTCCCCCAGGGAAGAGGACAGCCTTCCATGATGGTTACTGCTTGTCTTCCTCCAAGGAGAGCCATGCTTTTTTCTCTTTTCTGAGGGCGGCATGTTTATTTTTAGGGGACTCGCGGAATACTCCTGATTTTTTTATTTTCCTTCCCCTATATGAAGGCAGAATCAGAGCTGAGAGGAGGGTATTGGCACGCAATTAGGTTCAGACTCTAAAGCTTTTCAGTTAGTCATTTTTGGGGCACAGGGTCCTTTGTGGAGACTGTCCCTTCTCGGGGCCCAGACGTCGCTCTCCTCTGATTTTAACGCGCTCCGCCAGGGCAGGGGCTGCTGACTGTGCCGTGAGCATGTGGGGCGAGAGTGAGAGAAGCGCCATCCTCTCGCACAAAGTGGCGTGCTCTTTAGGTTGGGGGTCAGGAGAGCTGAGTTCACACCCACCTCTGCCCTCAAACTCCCTGCACCTGAGGGCTTGTTCCTTTAACCTCAGAACTGCAGTTTCACCTGTAAAATGTGCTCATGAATGTTTCATCAGCCAGCTTCTCAGGCTCCTGTGAATTAGGCAGGAGAGTCACTCTTTAGTACCTTAAAAGGTAGCCCAGGAGAGGGGAGAAAATATTTGCAATCCACATACTGACGTAAGACTGCTATCTGGCAAAGAAAAAATTCTCAACATTCAACAGTGAGAATGGAAACAATTCAACAAGAAAAGGAGCAAAAGACATGGGTAGACACTTCCCCAAAGAGGATGTATACAGATGGCAGATAAACACAGAACATGTTGACACCATTAGCCATCAGGGAGACGCACAATGAGCCCTATCACAATGATTGAAGTAAAACGTCGTGACGACACCGACCGTTGATGAGACTGTGGAGGAACTGACACACGCACACATCGCTGGTGGGAATGTAAAACGGAGCCTCCACTCTGGAAAAGACACTAAACCCGCATCTACCAGATGACTTGGGAGTTGTACTTACGGGTATTTATTCCTAGAGAAGTGAAAACTAATCTCAAGCAAACATCTGTAGATGAATGTTGATAGCTACTTTATTCACAATAGCCAAGAATTGGAAACAGCTACAGAGGTGTCCTTCAATGTGTGAATATCTAGCCAATGTAGACACATCCCCACCACGGAATTCTACTCTGGAATAAATTAAGCAGAAAACTTTTTGTTTTTAAAGGAAAGGTGCAGGCAGACATAAAGGTGAGCAGAGACAGGCAGGCAAGACGAAAGGGGAGGAAGAAGCATTTATTTATTTGTATTTAGTTGTTCATCCTGGTTATCCCCCCGGCTCTGGGTCTTGAACCCGGGTCCTCGGGACTGTCCATGAACTTATCCACCAAGCCACCAGGACATGCCCAAACAAGCTATTCATTCATGTAACAACCTGGATGAACCTGCAGAGAATTAAGTTGTGTGAGTAAAAGCTCATCCCTGGAAGTAACTTAGTGTTTTTTCTCATTACAGACATTCTTGAAATGATTAAGTTAAAGACATGAAGAACAGATTAGTGGTTGTCAGGATTAGGGAAGGGAGAGATGAGATGGGGAAGTTGGGGTGGCTATAAAAGGACAACAAGAGGGATCCTGGAGGTGATGGAACTGTGCTGTTTTTATAGAATCCAAGTCAGTATCCTGCTTGTGAAATTGCACAGTTTTCAAGATGTTACCGCAGAGGAAAGCTCAGTAAAGGATACATGAAGATCTCTGTATTAACGCTTAATGCTGTATGCGGTTATCACAAATAAATAATTTTCATGTATCTCAGAATAAAGTTTGTTTTTTTTTAAAGGTGGTCTCACAGAAGCAGTTTCTTCTAGAAATCGAAGGGCCCATTTTCTGAACCTTTCTGTCCCTTCACTATTTTCTAGGACTGGTTTGTGTGACTGCCTCCCAGTGGTAGTCACGCTGGGTTCCCTGGAGCTCTTGGGCCTGGGGGATAGGGGGGCACTCGAAACCAAAGCCCAGAGTTTCTCGACAGAGGAGGAAGAAAGTCCTGACTTTAAAGTCAGAAAAACCTGGGTTCAAACACTCTCTCAGTCATTTCCCAGTTACATGACCTTGACCACATCTTTTCGGACCTTTGATCCTTACTTTTCTCAACCATGAAATGGGGACAATGTTCACGGATTTAGAGGGCTCATTTAAGAAATGTTTTCAGGTGGTCAAGATGGGTCTTGCCCTCCGAGACATCCAGGTGGTGACTAAGTGAAAATATGCAGAGAACCAGGCTCATAGGGACTCTTAGTAGGTGCGTACCTCCCTCCCAAATACAAGTAGTAATTCTCAGACCCCAGAAGTCCCACAGTCTGAGGGAGGCCATGGTCTCACCCCAAGAGCACCAGGGATGGGTGAGGGCTGACTGTCCAGTCACTGCTCCAGACACTCTACAGATAATCTCACCACCGATAGGGACTGCATCGCCCCATTTTTATGGTTGTGGAGGCTGAGGCTGAGCTGTCAAACTGAGTCAGGTGGGCCCCCAGCTGGCAGCGGGGAATGCAGGGAAGCCGGATGCTCCACACAAGGACTGAGTTGGCTCCCCTTGGCTGTCAGCTGTGCCTACAGAAGGTGGGAGCTTCTCTCATGAATCACCTCCCCATGCCCAGGGCAGTGAGGTCACCTCGGGGTGGAGCTGAACTGGGAATCCCTTAGCCTCTGGCAGCTCTGTCTTGCCGTGGGGTTCCGAGGGGAGACAGGAAATGTGCTGAGGTTGTACATCCAGCCTGGGTCAGGTACGCACACGATCAGGTGCTGCAGAGAGCAGGGAACAGGCTCAGGGAGGAGAAACACCTTCATCTTGGTCTGGAAGGCAAGCAGAATGTAGTGTTTTAATTTTAGCTTCAGTTTTTTGAGCACCTCCTCTGCGCCAGTCATTGAAAGCTTTGAATGCAGCAGCATTGTTTAGCTCAATGGCTCTTAAATCTGAGCAGGTTTCAGAGTCAACTGAGGGGACTTAAAACACAAATTGTGGGTCCTACCTCTGGAGTTTCAGATTCAGTAGGACTGGGATGGGACCTCAGAGTTTGCATTTCTAAAAGGTTTCCAGGTGATGTTGCTGTTGCTGATCCAGGGACCGCATTTCGAAAAAATAATTAGTTCAATTTCCTTTCCCTTGCTTCACAGTGGTCCTAAAGTTCTTTTTACAAATCTCCAGGGACAGGAGGTTCACTGCCTGTTTTGTCAACCCATTTCATTTTTTAGATAGTTGTTATTGTGAAGATACAAATTTTGTCTGTGTGCTGTTCTGAGCTCAAAAGTAACTCTGTAGGCACCCCCTGGGCCCGGTTGTTTCTTCCTGTACTACACATCTCATTAGAAGGGAGCAATGCGAGGGAGGAGGAACTTGAAGTTAGACTGAATGTCTCACTTAGTCTCACAGTCCACCAGCCACCAAACCCTGTCAATGCTACCCTCTAAGTCAAACTGTCCAATAGAAATATATGTGACCTCTATAACAATGATATAGCACTTAATCAACTTTTTAAATCTCCCAGTAGCTGCATTAAAAATAACAGAAGGAAGCAGGTGAAACTAATTTTCTGTATTTAGTTATGTTTTTTAAAAGAAAGATATAGGTAAGAATAAAGGCAGCAGGCAGGCAGGTAGGCAGGAAGAGAGAAGAGAAAGAAACGTTTTCTTATTGTATTTAGCTGTTCATCTAGGTTGTTGCCTATGGCGCTGGAATGCGAACCTGGGATGTATGTGGACTGTGCCAGTCAGAGGCGGCAGACTTACCTGCTAGGCCACTAGGGCATATCTGAAACTAATTTAATACTGTGTTTTATTTAACCCAATGTATCCAAAATATTGTTTTAGCAGATAATCATTGCAAAAGATCAATGAGCTCTCGAGCTATTGAATAGTCCTCTTTTTCATGCCAAGTCTCCAAAATCTATTGTACATTTTACTCTTATAGTTCATCTCAGTTCTGACTGGTCACATTTCCAGGGCTCCATAACCACACATGACTGATCCCTGCTGTTTGTTTATTTTTTTAAAGAGGAAGGAAGGAAGACAGACAGAGAGAAGTATTTATTTATTTATTCATTGATTCATTCATTTATTTATTTGTTTCTGGTTGTTCTGCCTGGCCCCTGTCATGAACTCTGGTCATGACCTTCATGCAGTCTATACACCAGATATAGACTTAACACCAGAGCCACCAGGACATGTCATGATCACTGCTGTTTTGCAGACTGTAGTGACCCTAATCTTAATCTCTGTGCCCACTGCCACGGCTGGTGCTTACCCCAAGCCTACCCCTCACAGCTTCTCCACCAATCCACAAACTGGTAGTCAAATCATTGTCTAAAATGTAGAATTGATGGTGTACCTCTTATGTGGTCCCCATTGCTCTCAGGAAACTTTGGGGGTCCTTGGTCTGGCTTCTGAGCACTCACCTCTCTGTTTTCTTTTTCTCCTCCTCCAGTCCCTACGGCCTCCACTCCTCTGTTGTCCTGGATTATTCACAGATCCTCAACACAGGGGTGCCTCTTACATCTAAGCACCTCCACACACACCACACACACATAGTTCCCTCTGCCTGCAATACCCTTGGAATGCTCCTTGGGGTGCCATTTCAAGTCACTGATTCCTTCAAGAAAATCTATTGATGTCAGGTACTATCCTAGATCCTGGAGGAAACCAATGCGTAATAAGGAAATACGCATCACAGACACTATAGAGCATGCCAGATGTGGAGCAATGACACAGGTAAGAGGAAAAGGCATCACTAGGAGTTAGGACTTTTTTCAGTGTGGTGGTGGGGAAGGCCTCTTGGAGAAGCTGACTTTCAGGTGACACTGGAGCCAGGGGAAGGTCTGGGGCTGTCTGGGGAAAAGCATTCTAGGCAGTGGGAACAGCCAGCACCAAGGCCCTGAGGAGGGAGGCTATTTGGAGGGTTTAAGGCATATTCTAGAGAGACTGGGGCAGCATGAGAGAGGAAGTTGAAAGAATTAAGGTCAGAAAGAACAAAAGGTAGGTGGCGGATGACCCAGGGCCTTATAAGAACTTGGGTCTGACCCTGAGTGAGGTGGGTGTCCTGGAGGGAGCTGAGAGAGGAGCGTCATGATTGACTTGGGTTTAGCAAGACCCCACCTGCACCCCTGGCCGTGAGAGCAGATGGAGGCTGAGGGAGGAGAGGCAGTTTAGTCATCTCATTGGCTGGACAGGGTGATTCACGGAGGTGGAGAGAAGAGGCTGGATTTGGCACGAATTGAAGGTGAGCCAGCAGGTCTTTCCCGATAGGTCAGACGCAGGGTACTAAAGAGCAAAGAGTCGAGGATGACGCCAAGGTTTTGACCTGAGCTTCCGATCTGCATGATTCCTCTTTCAGAAACACCCCCAACCCCAGGAACCCAGAGCTCCTTGGGCCCTGCCCTCATGGGACCTGTCATGGCCTGTCTCCCTCTGGCCTGGGTGCTCCCTGGGCAGAGTAGGACATGTTTACTGTCCTAATTCCAGAGCGCTGGATGAGTGAGTGAGAGGCAGAGGCAGGCTGGGCTGGGGTTACTCTTGGCCTCCGCGGGGAGAAGTCAGTCCCCACCCTCTAACCGTTTCCCTGTCTGCACAAGGCAGTCGATCATCTTGCCTTAGCCCAGTTTCCCCACCAGGAGAAGATACTGCCCCTACCCCCTGAGTCCCTGGCCTTTTCTGCTGCCTGGCCAACCTCACCCATCCCAGAAGCTTAGGGCAGGTTGGCCCACATGACTGGGCCCTGAGTCAGCCTCACCAATGGGAGTGCAGGGGGACCTGGGACACACCCCACTGCCTCCCAACTGACTGTCCCCACATCACTGTCCCCCAGAGTCACAGAGCTTGGCCATGACCCCGAGGATGGAGTCTGGGGGTGTAGCTGCCCCATCTTGCGCTCCTGGGGTGTTAGGGGGAAGAGTCAAGTCAGACAGGAAGGCCTGGGGCCGATAGCAGGCAGGAAGAAATGCCACCCTGGTGAGTGGGGCCTAGGGCAACTTCACGGCCCGCCCCTTCCCTGTCACAGGGCGAGGCCTGTCATCTCCCGCCCAGCTGGCATCTGCACAGTCCACACACGCTCACCCTGCAGCCCCGACAGGTTTCCGGACCAAAGGACCACAAGGTAATGGGCCTCGGAGTTGGGTGAGGGGCAGGATGGGTGGTTAGTTTTTAAGAGATTCGGGAAGAAACAGGCTCCTGGCACCTTGTGTCTCCTAGGATGACCTGGGTTAGAACCCCAGCTCCATGTCTTCTGAGCAGGCTGAGCCACTCAGCCTCCATCTCTGAAAAACTCAGGAAAGATGACAAATACTCATTTCCCTGGTTTGCGCTGAGGCTTCAGCCAGCCCATGCCTGGTTAGAGCAGGTGGCCAGCTTCCAATTCTGTCACTAACTTGCTGCCCCATGGTCAGAAAACCCCTTGCTCTCTCTCTGAGCCTGAGTTTTTCCATTTGCAAAATGAAGGGTCCAACTCAGCTCTCTGAAGTCTTCTCTCCCTCACCCTCCAAACAGCTTTGGTGGGTGAGGGTGTTTGCCTGCAAAGTCTTACCTTCTGAGTTTTGACCAGTGAGTGAAGGCAGCTACCCTGCCTGCAGAAAGCACCCAGAGCCTGAGGCTTGGGGGTCCACATTGCCAGTTTTCTCCTCAGCCTCAGGCTCAAAGGGACCTCTAGATGGGGAGGGAGAAGAGATAGCTGGAGACCAAAGGGAGCAGGGAGCCCTGCTGCCTATCAGAGTTTCACCCAGATGGTGTTGCCGAGAGGGGGCCCCCACCTCCCAGTACCACCCTCCTGAGTCTGGGGCACCTCCACTCAGAGTACCCCAGGCCCTCTCTTCAGATGTGGTCTCCAGTCCATCCGTTTTCCTCTTAACAAGGACAAGAAAGATGATGGGTCTTGGGCTTAATCTTTTGTTCTGCTTGGCTTAGAAACTTCAGATAAGTTCAGAACCTAACTAGGGAGTCGAGTGTGTTATGGGGAGTCATGGTGAATGAATTTTGGGGTGTCTTGTTTGGCTTCCAAACCAGAGAGACCCCACCCCACCCTAGCTCTGAAATTCCTAACTTTGGGCCAGTGTGACCTTCTAACACACTATGGCCCCTGTGCTTTGAAATCCTCATAAAACCACCTTCTTAGAGTGTGATCACTCTCAGGCACTGGCTACAAGCCAGGGACCATGTTGCTATCTGCCCAACTCGTGACTTTATTTCAATCCTATGTGGGAAGTCCTCTTTTTGCTTTTTTTAAAGGAAAGTTTAATGTAGGAATGAAGGTGAGTAGGAAGACAGGCAGGAAAAGAGACGAAGAGGCATCTTTGTTTTATTTTTGTTTAGTTTTCACACTGGTTGCTTTCTCCCAGACCTGGGACTCGAACCTAGGAGTATGTGACCTGCGCGCCTTCAGAAGCAGTTGACCTAGCTGCTGCTCCGCCAGGGTGTGCCAGGAAATTCCCTTTTAAAAAAAAACAAGCAACTTTATTGCAATATCATTTACATGCCATAAATTCAACCTTTTGGTGTGTATAAGTCAGTGGTTTATAATATATTCACAGAGTAGTACAATCTTCACCATTATCTAATTTAGCACATTTTTATCATCGTTTAACAGTCACTCCCCATTTCTCCTGCCCCCTGGCAATCAGTAATCTACTTTCTATCTCTATGGATTTGCTTATTCTGGATATTTCACAGAAATGAAATCATTTGATAGGTGGTCCTTCCTGATAGGCTTTTTTCACTTAGTTTTTTTCACTTAATGTTTTCCAGGTTGATGCCTGTAGCCTGTGTCAGTATTTCATTCCTCTTTGTGGTTGAATCATGTTGTGTTGTAATATTATTTCAGATTTTGCTTACCTCCACAACAGCTGATGGGCATTTGGGTCGTTCCCTCTCTGACTACTATGCATAATACCGCGGAGCATTTATGTACATCTTTGGGCAGATACGGGGTTTCAGCTCCCTTGGGTAAATAGGAGTGGCATTGCTAGGTCATATGGTGAATCTGGGTTTAATATCTTGAGGAAATGTTAAGTGACAAACTGTTTTCAAAAGTGACTGTGCTATTTTACATTCTCATCAAGAGTATATGAAGGCTCGACTCTTTCCACATCCTTATCAATACTTGTTATTGTCTGTATTTCTTATTTTAGCTATTGTGGATGCAAACCAGTATCTCCTTGTGGTTTCATTTGCATTTCCCTAATGACTAATGATGTTGGGCTTCTTTCCATGTGCTATTTACCATTTCGATACGTTCTTTAAGAAATGTCTATTCAAGTCCTTTGAATTGGGTTGTCATTTTATTACTGAGTTGTAGGCAGACCTGTTTTTTCCAGGGGAGGATTCTGAGGTCTGAGAATGAATGTAACTTGCTGATGTTTTCACAGTTAGTGATTACAGAGGAGGGAGCTGAAATCAGGTCTGTCTGACATTCAATATCCAGAGCTCTTTCTCTTGCACTGAATACCTCTTTCTGGTTTTTGTTAATGCGCACTCTCTCTCTCTCTCTCCCTCACACACTGTCTCACACACACACATATTCACACACACACACACACACACACACACACACACACACGGGGGCAGGGCGGGGTGGGGGAGAGAGACACGTGGAGCCTGGACTGGCCCTGCCTGTTTAAATAGACAATCACCTAACTCACCTAGGAGAATCAGAGCAGGGAAAAATTTTTTAAGAGTTCTTTGTTTCTTCCCATTAATCCTCAAATATTAGGGGAGCTTTAAAAAGGTTTATTGTGGAGCATACTTACCCCTAGTTTTTTGTTCCCAAATCTGAAACAAATCTGATTAGACCCCCAAGTCCATCAGTGAATAGCAGTGTCTAGCTGAGTCCAAGAATCTAGAGCATTGGTGACCAAACTTTGCTGTAGTTGAACAAGGTTTATAGGAACAAATTAAATATTTAAAATCAAGGGCCACCTCTTAGATCTCATGTAACTGTTTATTCCATTCATTTGTACTGAGTATACCTCTAACATCCTAATAACTTTACAAAGTGTGTCAAACCTGTCAAAATACCTATTAATTGTCAACATATATATATCATTTATGTATTTCTGTTCTATGATGTAAAGATATTTTTATTTTAAATACTCAACTGGTTTATCAGAAGCCTAATTTTCTCATATACAGCATGTTTGACTTTAAAATTCAGAGATTATTTAATAAACTGATTAAGACAGTCAATTTAAAAGGTAAAATTAGACTCGTGCAGAAGTCCTCCATATGTTGACTAAAATTTAAAACTCAACAGCCCATATTCCACAGATAAACTAAATTTATTTAATGTTAAACATAAATATATTATCACTTTTGAGAGATGCTTTGTCGGAGCCATTCACTATTGTCTGCACATTATCTTCTAACATTATACTGGTACTTTTCTCATCATTATAAGTGGCCAGGTGTCCTTAGATATCACCATCTGATATGGGCAAAAGCAGTTCATAAAAATCAGTTCATTTAACAGTCAAATATTCTTGTACTTACTGCAATCTTTCCCATATTTTTGGTATTTGAAAGTTTTGGTATTTTGATTTTTATCTAAGCTTAATATGAAATATATTTACAGCCTCACCCCTGTGACTCAGGCAGCTAAGGTGTCAGCCATATAAAGCCCATGGATGTGAATTTGAAACCCAGGACTAGGTAGGAGGAAAAAATATATCTACAAATATAGACAGAGAGTTAACACTAAGGCTACAAAATGACGACACATTTGAGGTAAAGCAGAAAGTTCTCTGTTGCTTCAGGGTTTTCTTCACTGAATTCTGAATCCAATACATGTCGCACCACCTGGCTGAACACTGACATTTCATAGTTTAAAACTGTAAAGACACCCACCTATGTGAGTTTTAAAATTGACAAGCACACAAAAGCAATTTATACAGGATATACTTATTGGAAAAAATACAAAAGCCGTTTATCGTTCCTCGTCCGGAGACTATGTCTAGAGGCATTCAGAATGGTCTGGGGCTTGACACAGCGTTGCAGGTGGTCCGACAACATAGCAAGGCTGTCTGAATCCCTGACAACAGCATGGTTTACTCCTCTATGTTGAGACAACACCCAAATCCGCTGGTGACGTGTGCCTGGGGCGGCGGGGAGGAGTCGGTGCCGTGAGACCTGAGGTTTTTATGAGGTTGTCTAAAAGGAAAACGCGTGTCAGCAGGGCCACAGGTGATTCCATGTGTGGGAGGCGTGTCCCCGACAGGATCAAGTGTGTTTTCCTTATTGAAGAGCAGACAATTGCTGTCAGAGTGTGGAAGGCACAGGTATATTCAGGAAGCTAAGCTTAAAAACATGGAGCTTTTCTGAGAAATTACAAGAATCAAATACAAACTAAATATAAAAGCAACACCTGTCATTATTTTCATGCTGACAGTTTGACATATATCCACATGCAGAAGGAAAGTCCCGATTTTGTCACCTAGACGGCTGATGCTTATATATTTGTAATATGATGAACACACTGCCACTGAGTTTTCACACTGACAGAGAGATGGGTAGTCACAATACCTCATGTGCAAAACTCCGCAATAGTCTCTGCATGTATAAGTGCCAGCTAGAATAGTTCTGGTCTAAAAATAAGTCTTAAGCTAATTTTAAGCATGGAAAAATGACAACAATCAAGAATCTATGATGTTACATAAAGAAATCCAAAATGTCCAAAATGCAATTATAGATCAAGTAAGGAACATTTACTGCCATGCAAAATATTAAGCTAAAACTGCATATAAATACCATTTGAGATAGCAAACTTCTATTTATCTAACATGCAAGATACAAAAAATCAGCAGTAAGTTCTACCAATACAATACTAGAAAATACTAGATTTCGAAAAGGAAATACATTTTCTTTGATCTTGAGAGCCATGGGCACAAGTCATCTGTCTCTGTCCTGTATCTCAAGAAAGGAACCCTTCAACAGTTGTCTTTATAAAATCTTTCAGTTAAATCATAAGCAGGACTATTTTCATATACCTCTTTGCAAATCTACTTCATTGCCAATTCCTCCAAATTAACAATTACCAATAATTTCTTTACTATTTCCTTTCGCTCTTCATCTCTGGGTGGGGGTGGTGGCGGAGTTCTTCAATTTCTGCAGTTAAACCTTCATCATCTCAAGTATCCTCAGACTCCCTTTCTTTTTCTTAATTTGTTTTGGTTCCTCTTGGTAATGTTGCTATCTGCCTTCCTAACAACATATTTTACAGATTTTTTAATTTTAATTTTTAGAAGTGGCTTTCTGTTTCATGTTTGTTTTTTGTTGTTTTTTTTTCCCTTTTAGACATCTGGCAATTCCTCTTCGCAGTCTCTTGAGCACCTGAAGACTCTATCTCCCTTTCCTTTACATTTTTGTCACTGCTGAAGTTGTACGACAGAATCTCAGGACACTTGGCTCACTTAACTTTCCTTGCCATTCCAGAACTGTTCTGCTCCATTCTTTTTTACCACCTTGGCTAGGTTTTTTAAGTGTTGGTAAAGGTTTGTGGGAAGGCTATGGATGCATGAAGAAATTCAAGATCCTCCTCACAGGTTCTCTGGGGACACCTGATCTCTTCAGTCAGGAACCTCAGCGACAGTCTTTAACATGCCTTTTCTGAGGGTTGTCAATATATCACCCTTTTTTTCTATTTTGGCTGCTTTTCATACAGAAAGCCACTAAATGGACTCTTTAATGGGGACACTGGGCCTGGTCTGTTGTAAAGCAGTTGATGAAGGTTTCTAAGTTCATCGGTTTTTCACTCAGAAAGGAAGGTCAGTGTCGCAAAGTTTCTGCCCCTTTCCTTAGGCCATTGGATAAGGGACTCTCTGTAATGAAGAGACTTAAACATTGTCAACTTCTCCACTTCTTTCTTTTCCCTCTTATCTTCCAAGATGAGATCCTCTTCCTGAGGCCCCTCCTCTGTCCTGGAGACCACTTGACACTCAGGCTTCTCTCTGCTCTCCACAAAATCTTTATTTATTTATTTTTTAAAGGAAAGGTGCAGGAAGGAGTAAAGGTGATAAGGAGGCAGGAAGAGAGAAGAGGAATCAGTATTCTTTATTTATTTTTATTTACTTGTTCATCTTGGTTGTTTCCACCCTACCCCAACCCCACCCCCTGCCCCTGGAACATGAACCCGGGTCTTGGGGATGTACATGGACTGCACTCGACCAGAGGCAGTGGCTCTAACTGCTACTCCATCCAGGCACGCCTCCCCACAAAGTCTTAGATTGCATATTCTTCTCAAGCAAAATGTTTTAGGCACCCCCACGATGTACATATTTATAGATTTAGCAATGATATATAAGAACTGTGAGGCATTGACTAACTAATGCCTCAAAGTCCAGGAAACCCTTGCAGTGAATTTCCTCACCAACAATTGTGGATGGACATCCATCTTTCAAAATGTTTTCCAGCTGTAATTTCAGCTGGAAAATTTTGTGTGCGTGGGCTCACATTCATGGTTGTTTTTCGCTTTGTAACTTGCTGATGAGGGACGTGGACTAGGAAGAGCACTTTTCCTGCTGTTGCTTGAAGCTCTGGATTAGAGCTCTCCCTCGGTTTCCTGTCCACTTGTCCCTGCTGTGGGCGGATTCAGTTCAAGCTAGAGTGTCCCTCCTCCAATTCATCCATCCCAGCACTGTATACTGCAATACACAACACTAAGATGCATGTTGAGAGACGGAAGATGGGACTTGTCTCCTGGAAACTTTCGTACACTCTTGCACATTGTGGCACTCTAAGAGGGACATGGTGGGAAGCAGTGTTGCCCCAATTTATTTGAACACAAAATCCCTTTTTTCTTGTTTTGCTTCTTGTTTTATTTACTGCTGTTAAAACTGCTATTCTGGGCCCTCCTGTGGATCATTTCGACCCTGAGTCCCCAAGTTCTTTGCTGACGGAGTAGATGAGTCTTGAAGCTTAAACTGGAGAAGAGCATTAGTGATCTAGTTGTTCAGAGCTGGAAGGACCTTGTAGAATGCAGCTCACCTCTACATATGGGGACATAGAAGTTCACGCAGCATTGCGTTTGGAAGAAGAGACAAGCAAGTCTCTCAGGGAACTAGTGTTTGTCAGGGAAGAGGTTCTGGGTCTGGGTGGGAAACACTGCCTAGCATGTGCTGCCTGTGGTGATTTTTGTTTTGATTTTGCTTTGCCTTCCGCCAGCCTGGGTCTCAGACTCAGGTCCAGGCCCACACCTTAGCTGCTGAGCTGCACGGATGTGCCTGCCTTTGTTAACAATAACCAAGCCATTCGCTAACGCTAACCGTGTTCCTAAGGAGATTGTCCTGCGGCCAGCACTGGGGTCGACGCATCTCGTCGAGGGGTCTCAGGGGTCCTGTTCAAGTCTTACTCTAGCGGCCAAAATGAACCCCTTGGCCTCTGGGTGGCCTTCCTTGAAAGCCCTGCTTCTCTGCCTGGGATCTCAGTCCTCTCCTTGTTTGTCTCAATTGGGGGACTTCGGTTGCAAGTGACAGAGACTACCCCTGGCTGCCCAGAAAGGACTCTCCTGGGAGAACCCGAAGGATGAGGGGGTTTCTCAAAGGACAGGAAATTTCTGAGGAAGCAGACTGCAAGCAGACAGAGGCTGGAGCAGGCAGAAGTGGTCTGTGTCTCCAGGGCCCCATCGTGGGACAGACTAACACCGGCTGACTTGGGGCTTTGTGAACTCATGTCACAAGTCAGAGAAGCTGGTGTCAGTCTCACCCGGGGAAAAGGACTAACCCTTCCCTGAAATTCCAGACTCTCAAAAGAAAGTTGAGGGGGTGGGGGAACGATTGCTCTGGGGCATGCTTGTCCTGACCAGGATGTTTGAAATGAGAGTGTTACATGTGTAGGGTGTCTTGGGGAGCTGAAGGAAATTATTGGGACTCTAACTTGCTCCACTTGGTTCTTCCTCTGGTGTCATTCTCCTGCCTCAGCCGGGGAGCACTTAGACCCTGAGAGTCAGTCCTAAGATGTTGTGGACTGTCCCCCACTCACAACGGCTGTGCTGCATAGCCCTTTATCCCACACTGCCTGTGTCACCATGGGCATCCGAGTCAACCCAAGTTGCCTCAGGCCCCCTCCTCCAAGGTGAGGCACCAGGGAGAGAAAACAGCCCCCTGGATCAAAAGAAAAAATTCCACAATCAGCCTGGTCCCTGCACACGATCTTGCGCAAGTTCTTCTCCATTTCAGGGCTCAGTTTTCCCATCTGAAAAATGGGACAATAATCCCCAATCTGCCTCCCTCCTGGCTAGTGAGCATGGAGTGAGCTGGGTGGGAAAACGCTGTGAGCCGGTGATGGCTCTGGATCCCCTAATGTCCCTTCTAGGGAAGCCCAGTCCCTTATGACAGGAGGAGCTTAGGAAATCTGAGCCAAACTGAAGGGGAAATCCAGTTGAGCAAGACATGTGGGTACAAAGGCCCAGGTACCTCCAGAGACTCAGCAGAGCAGGGTTTTTTGTTTGTTTGTTTTTGTTTTTGAGGAAAGTGCTAAAAAGTGCATTTCCTTGTAGGATCAGCCTCAGCTGTGGGAGTCCCGTGCGAGAGGGGGGTCCAGGGGCCTCTAACCAGTGCTGGGGGCTGGGGTTGCATTCGAAACCTGGTTTTAGCTGTGAGACCTTGGATAAGTCACTTCATCTATCTGAACCTCAGTTTCTTCCTTCATCAAAGAAGACTTATGTATATTAAACAGGAGTACGGGGAACATGCCGTGTTCGTTCCTCTCCCTGCTTTCCTCTTTCTCCTCTTCAGTCTCAACTCCCCATGATCCGTCTTGCTTCCAAGGAAGCCTAAATGATATGAATTCGAGTTCTTAGCATCCCTCCCAGAAACCTCTCTGCGTGCTTGACAGTTCCACCACCAGCGCTCTGTCTCTCTATGTTGGGCACTGTCCTGCACATGATCCTGGAGGTCCAGTCATTTTAACTGAGGTATAATTGATATAGACCATTATATTGGTTTCAGGTGTGCAGCATAATGGCTCGATATTTGTGTGCTATGAGATGATTACCACTAGAAGTCGCATTAACGTCGATAGCTCTTGAGTTTGAAATGTTTGTAATTCTGTCTAGCCTTTCTCATTGTAGACCTATGGGTGGAGGAGGGATGGAGTAAGGTCATCAAAAGGAGAAACAAGGATATTTAAAGGAGATATGGAGCTGTGCCTGGAAGGTCAGATACAGTTTTGACAATAGGGAAGAAGAGTCTATATGTGAAAGTCTGGAGGCCTAAACTATGCTGTGTGACCAGGGATTACCTGGGACTAAAATACAATCCTGATAGTTCCCTTTTCCACTCCTGATGGATTAGGGTGCTGAAGAATTGCCTAAGGAAGTCCCCTGGCTGTGGGGACACTTGCTCAGGGCCATCAGTGTCTAAATATAAGCCAAGTCAGTATCATTTGCACAACATGGTGACGGCTTCTTTCCTGGTGCTAATAACAGGGGTCTGGTAAAAGGTGCCAGCGTCACCCCTACCAGCTTCCAGCATGGACTGAGCCACCACCCTTGCTCAACCACTTACCAGCTGTGTGGGCAAATGTCTCAAACCTCTCTGTGGCCAGTGTTCTTATCTATATAATGATTACAATCACAGTGAGCCTCCAGAGGGTTTGGCGAGGAATAGTTGAGCTAACACAGGTAATATGCTTAGATCATTGCCTCATAGATAGTGAACACCTGGGTCTTCTTGTTATCGCTGTCATCGTCATCATCATTTTTGCTTTCTGCCAGGTTCTGTGCAGGGAACATAGTGATGAGTCAGCCTTTGTCTCTACCCAGGCTGGATTCATGATGTGCTGGCCACACCCTGGGTGTGTCAGACACTCTCTGAGCCCTGGGAAGAGATCTGAAGGTGTTGAAGAAGAGTGGCCCCTGGAGTTGGGCAACAAAGCATCCTATCTGGACGAGGAAGAGTCTGGTTCAAGGAAGAGCTGACTAAGACTCAGCAGAGCCATGTGCCAGGGGACAAGGTGGGAGTCCCTCTGGATTTCTTCAAATCCCATGTCTTTCAGAGCTGCTTCTTGCCAACTGTTGCCCATATTATAGGTCATGACCCCTGGCTTCTGGCCTTTGCATATTGTCCCTTCCAGCCCTTCCAGACTAACTCCTAGCATCGTGTTAGGAACTTTCCCTGGCTGACCCTGATCTTATTTGGTCTCTGGGATCCCATTTTTCCCTGTTCTACCTAGAAATTCCTCGAGGACAGGCTAGTAACTTGTTTACCACGGTGTCCCCAGTGCTAGCACACAGTAGGTGCTCAATTAATGTGTGTACAAAGGAGAGGGAAGGTGTATCAGTCACCACTATGTCAGCTACAAATGCACCAAATCCTGACTATAGAGGCTTGCACAAAATGGCGCTTATTTTTCTCAAAAAACAAGAAGGGGGACAGCTGCTGGCAGTGACTCAGCGGTGCTGCCAGCTTGCTGCATTTGATTTGGCTGTTCTACATGGTCACAAGATGGACACTGTAGCTCCTGTCATCACATTCACGATTTCTGAACGCAAGAGAGGAAAGACACGACACCATCACTCTCAATCTCTTTTGCCAGGAGACGTAAAACCCTTCCCAGAACCCCAGTTAAGTCTGCTTACTTCTCATTGGTCAAAACTGGGTCATGTAACCACTCCCAGTTATAAGGGAAACCAGGAAAGATCATCTAGTTGGTGCTGGAAGAACAAAATTGTAATTTTATTAGCAAGAAAGAAGCCCAGAGTAGTGGGGGGAGGCGGGTGGGTACTGGTTAGGCAACTACCATGGGGCTTTGTGGAGGAGGTGCTATTTGAAGTGAGCCTGGAAGGTCAGATACAATTTTGACAGTAGGAAAGAGTGGCCTGGGTGAAGCGCTATGTGATCCCGGGAACAGCCATGTGACAGAGACATAAAGTAGGAAAGGGATAGGACAGGGTAGAGAACTTTCGGTTTATTTGGCATCAGCCCACCGCTCTCTTTCTGTAAGACTCTAACTCTGTCTCCTCTCCACCTGAAATTTCATTAGAGATGATTGCCGCCACCGATGAGTGATTTCTGAACCCCTCCCTACTACATATAGATCCTTTTCAAAATATGCACGTGCCCTGGAGCCCTTGGTTATCTGTCACTCATACAGGAATGTCAATTCATTTTGTAGGCTAGTGACAGCCTCAGGCTTAGCTGAATTCTGTCCTGAGAAATGGGAATTTTTATTCTCGAAAGTGGGTAACGGAGCCTGGGGCCTAGAACACAGGGAATAAGCAGGGTTGGGGCTGGACTTGGAAGATTTGAGGGTAAAAGGAGGTCTGCAAAAGAGGAAACTTGCCCTCACTGAATGCTGCCAGGGGCGGGCACTGACATTGTTCCTGGCTAAGGCGCTGTCATTGCCCATGGACAGTTGAAGTAGCTAGAGGGTAGAGAAGGGGATGTCTTGCCCCACCAAGGATTACCCTGTACACTGGCAACACAAACGGGGTGGGACCCTGGTTAGTCTGCCCCAGAGCACAGGCTCTTGCCACTACACCAATACTGTGATGTTGCTGCCCAGTCGTAATCATCATCATCATCTCTGTGGACATTCATCTAACACTTGCTCTTTACCAAACCTTGTTCTAAATGCTTTACTTATTTTAACTCATGCCATTTTCACCATACTAGGATGCAAGCGCTTTTATTGTCCCCATTTTACAGAGGAGGAAACCGAGGCACAGCAAGAGGTTTAATGCCCAGCCCTAGCTCCCACGGCTAGGGAGCCAGGTAGCCTGGTTCCATGTAGCCTTGCCAAGGTTGTGTGGTAGTTTGAGGGCAAATTCTCTAGCCCAGTGGTTGAGCATCTTTTCAAGTAGGGGTAATTTTCTTTCCCGCCCCTGCGGACATTTAGCAATATCTGGAGACATTTTTGATTATCCTAACCACTGGGCAAGCTACCAGCATCTAGTGGAGAGACTGCTCAAACCCTTAAATGCATCCTTATAGGTGAAGAATCTTCCAGTCCCAAATATCAAGAATGTGGAGACTGAGAGCTCTGAGCTAAACTAGTCAGAGACTAGGGAATCTATATGCTCTCAGAGTGGAGGCCTCAGCTCTGGGAGGGGAAGAAATGGGCCAAGTATCAAGATGAGGCCGCACAACCTGGGGAGGCTGCTGTAACAGAGAGGCCAAAAGTCAGGCTCACTTAAGAGAAGCTCATTCCCTGTGCTTGTAGCCGGGCAGGCAGCTCTGTGCACGAGGCTTGTGCTGCCCAGCTTGCTTTGCCTTGCTGCTCAGCCCTGGAGTGTTGGTATGGTCTGCATGGCTGCGGCTGGTTCCCCAGGCCCAGATCTACGATCCAGTGTACAGAAATCAGGAACGAGGAAGCAGAAGGCAAGCAAGTTGATTGACCCAGAGCTGACCCATAGCTGCTAGCAACCACAAGTCTAATCTCATTTTAGGTGAGTTTTTTATTTAAGATTCTACGTATGAGATCATGTAATATTTGTCTTTCTCTGTCTGACTTATTTCACTTAACATAACCCCCTCTAGTGTCATGCATGTTGTCTAAATGACAGGACTTAAATTCTTTTGGGGCGGTGTAATATTCAGTTATGGATATATACCACATCTACTTGATTCATTCATTTGATGATGGGCACTTAGGTAGTTTCCAGTTCTTGGCTATTGTAAATAATGCTGTAGTAAACACGAGGGTGTGTATATTTCTGCAGAGCTGGAACCGGCCTGTACTGCTTGTGTGAGGCAGTTGTTAAATCTTTCGGAATTTGGGGAGACGTTTCTTAAACACAACCATTATGAGATTAAATTAAATTAGATAAATGTACTATTAAATAAATTATATTAACAGCAACGTGACTCATGCCAGTGAGAATGGCTACTATCCAAGCGATTGGACACAAAAAATGTTGGTGAGAATGTGGAGAAAAGGGGACCCTTTTACACTGTTGGTAGGAGTGTAAATTGATGCAACCTTTATGGAAAACAGAGTGGCCATTCCTTTAAAAGTTGCGAGTGGAAATTCCATAGAATACGGTCATCCCACTTCTGAATATTTACTCAAAACACAAAAATGTTACTTTGCAGAAATATACGCACCCTCATGTTTACTACAGCATTATTTACAATAGCCAAGAACTGGAAACTACCTAAGTGCCCATCATCAAATGAATGAATCAAGTAGATGTGGTATATATCCATAACTGAATATTACACTGCCCCAAAAGAATTTAAGTCCTGTCATTTAGACAACATGCATGACACTAGAGGGGGTTATGTTAAGTGAAATAAGTCAGACAGAGAAAGACAAATATTACATGATCTCATACGTAGAATCTTAAATAAAAAACTCACCTAAAATGAGATTAGACTTGTGGTTGCTTGCAGCTATGGGTGGGGGAGAGGAAAATGAAGAAAGGTGATCAAAAGGTACAAATTTCCAGCTATAAGATAAATATGTACTAGGGACGTAATATATAACATGATGACTATCGCTGGCAGAAAGCTGTTAAGAGAGTAAATCCTCAGAGTTCTCATTACAGGAGAAAATTATTTTTTCCTGTCTTTTTTATTGAATCTACATGAGACATTGAATGTTTGCTGAACCTGTTGGGGCAATCATTTCATAATACATGTAAATCAAATAATAAAAAAACAAAGCTATTAAGGGCTGAAAGTGTGTCAATTTCTAGCTTATCTTACTACACTCTGCTGTTTCCAATGCATTTGAGATTTTCACATGTTTCTTGCCGTGGTGGAAACACTGTAGTATCATGTCTCTTCCCTACTCTGCACTCAGTGATGTCACACTGGTAGCTTGAAATCAGTCGCGGTGAGAGTATTTACACTTCAGAAATCAGTAAACTCTACACACCGGAGCATTGTGGTTTGCTTTGTGGATTATGTAAATTTAAGAAAGGGATCCAGAAAATATCAGTCTGCCAGATTCAACCCAAAATTGTGTTGTTCCTGCAGCCATTACAGTGTGAAGAGAAAAAGCGAAGAGAATATTCTTCCCAATCTTGAAATCTGTGACTTGATTCAACAAAGAAGCTACCCCATTTAGTAGTTCTAAGAATAGTCTACTGGTCAGACTATCTGCAAAGGAAATGACTGGTTGTCAAGCTGGTGGTGTCCCCACATTCATCTTACACAACATGACAGAAAATATCAGGCCACATTCGTGTCACAAGTACTCCTGTTTCATCAATGCTATGAGAAACTTCTTTGCTAAATTTGACAGTTTCTCAATCATTTATTTGTAGTCTGGCTTCCTTATACTATTGTTGGAAATAATTTTTTTTAAATGGAGGGTGGATTTTGCAAGAAATTTCAAGTCACGCTGAAGTTACAGGTGTATGGACTTCACAGTAGAGCACAGCATGTTTTAGTGTGTGCTATACATTCTTTACATCAGTAAAATTTGTAACAAGTGCGTGTGCCTCTGCCTGTGTGTGTGTGTGTGTGTACGTTTTTCCCCAAAGAGCCATTAAACGTGTACCAGCACTATATGGCATGGAGCCTGTCCACTCAAGTCCCATTTGTGGGAGCACACTCACGTGGCTGCACTTAGCTCCAAGGGATGCTGAGAAATACAGTCTACTTGCCTGGCCATATGCTGCGTTAACTTCGAGATTTGAGGGGCAACTTCGCCAGGGCAATTCCGTGTATTTTCCCCAGGGGAGAACACCAGCTCGGTGAAGTTAGTCATTTGACCTTTCCAAGGCCTCATACGGCCTCAGCTGAAGACTCACTCTGGGTTAGCTCTCGCTCAGAATCTCAGTTGCACAAAATATGGTGTACCACAGCAACAGAGTCCCATGGCTGGCTCTGCCCTCGTCTTCACTGCTCCCATCCACAATCCTGGAGGCCTCTTCCACTGGGGCCTGATTCCACGGGGGTCTTTGAGTAGTTTAGTGCCCCAGAGCAGCGTTTTGGGGTGCTCTAACTAGACTATGGGTCCTGGAGTCCCAACTCGTGGGAATCACTTCATCTCTTAGAGCATTAGTTTCCTCCTCTGTAAATGGGGATAGTAAAACTTACCTTACAGGGTTATTGTAAAGGCCAAGTGACACAATCTTTTGGGAGGTTTTGTTGTCTAGAAACGAAAATTTAAATATGCAGAGTAGTTAAACCCTATTCTTCCTTGACTGGTATTGTGATCAGAATCAGATGGCATAGATACATAAACCCTTTAGAAAACTGTTACATACTCTACTGAGATAAGGTAACATTAAATTTTTAAGTAACGAAAATTATCATTTATTATAACTGTCAAAAGTTCTGAAAAGGCAAAGTAAAAATACCCATAAAACAAAGCACCACCCAGATAACCTTATTATGGTTATTAGCAGTAGTAGTATTTTAAGATGAAGACGGGCAGGCAGGAATGAAGAGAGAGGAGGAAGAAGCATTTTGTTTATTCAGTTGTTCATTTTAGCTGTTCTCTGGGCTGTGAACCCCAGTCTTGGACTGTCTGTGAGCTGTGCCCCTGGCACAGATCAGCACCTGGGCCACCTGAAGACACCATATTACCACTATTTATCTCTTTCCAGGACTCCGAAAGTTCTTACTCCTGAGTGTGTGTGTTTATTTGAGCCCCACCTATGTCTTCCAACTTCCCCAAAAGATTATTTTTGCAGCAACTCCCAGAAACCTTATATTTTTCTCATGAATATTTCAGAATTTATCTCTAAATTTAATGATGCTTTAAATAAATAGGAACCTCTGTATAAATACTGCACCTAAAAATACATAGTCTAGTGGAAGGTGTTGATAAAGGGAAAGACTGCATGTTTGAAGGAACTCTGCACATTTCACTCAATGTTATTGGGAACCTAAGACTGTTCTAAAACTAAAGTGTTTTTTAAAAGAAGAAAGGAAGGGAGAAAGGCAGGGAGGGAGGGAGGGAAGAAGGAAAGGAGGAGAGGAAAAAGCACCTCTATTTGTTTCATTTTGGTTCCCCCCACCCCTGGCCCAGATTGTGACCGTGGATCCTTGAGTTTTATATGGTCTGGACCCCAGCTGTCTCAGCTGCCTGAGCCACGGAGAGTGCCGAAAATTAGAGTATTTTTCATTAGAAATCAATTAGTTTCTAATATTAATAAAATATACGTTTAAATATCCATAACTATGTATTTCTTTTTTTTTTTTGTAAATTATTTTTCTTGTATTTTTTAATATCGGATATTTGTCTTTTACTTCTTTAATTTGCCAAACTCTGTCTATATCAAGGATGTTAACTAAGTAAAGTTGCAGTCAAGAATAAAGGCGAGCAGTGAGGCAAGCAGGCAGGGAGTGGATGAAGAAACATTTCATTTATTTGTATTTAGTTGCTCATCTTGCTTGTTCCTTTCGGTCTTGGGACATGAACCTGTGTCCCTGGAATGTGTGTGGATTGTACCGCCCTCTGTCAAACCACTATGGCATGCTTAGTTAGGTGATATTAATTAACTATTGTTATTCCTCCAGGGAAGGCTATGGACGCTTCAGGACTCTCCTCCCAGACTCAAGACAACAGTCAAGTCCATGGAGAAACAGAAGATCTAAACTGTATGTTTGCCTCCCCTGACTCACTGGGCAAAGTCACATGGGAGGTAGAAGCCAGTAGTAGGTGGGACAGGAGGGCCTGCTCACTTCAGGTGGCACAGTGACTCAAGTCACAGTTGAACCACTAGGGGACTAATGTTCGTACACTTGCACACACATGTGTGCCTGATTCATTCTGTCCTCTAGTACTTTCTAGCTTTGGGGACCCTCACTTGCTAGTGAAGTCTTAAGCAGGCTCTGGAGCAGGCTCGAAGGAGAGTCTCCGGAGGGTGTGAAGGGTCCTGCATGGCCCCGGGATGGAGATGGGAAGGTGTAGAGCTTGATCAGATTCCACCTGCCTTATGATTTACAAACCTAAATTGGCAACTACTCTACCCAGTCTCATGATCTGAGCAAGAGGTTTGGAAGCCCGACTCTGGCCTCCAAATTCAGAGAAATTTCTGTCTTGAGTCCTGCTTAAGATTCTAGAACCTCTGAGAGTCCTGGTCTCCACCACCTTCCATTGGCCCTGGGGTTGGGGAAGAATACCCTGGTTCACCAAGTCCCAGTAGACCCCTGGGGAGGCCACAGTGGTCTCTAGGGTGGGAAGGGTGGCAAACACTCATCCTTGCCTATGTGTGCCTCCCAGACAGAGAGACGGATTTCCACAAGCAAGACGGGAAGGCTGGACTCTTCTCTCCAGAAAAATATGAGAGAGACAAGTCTTCTTCCTCCTCCTCCTCCTCCTCTTCATCTTCCTCCTCCTCCTCTTCTTCCTCCTCCTCCTCCTCCTCCTCCTCCTCCTCCTCATCCTCAGGTATAGCAAAGATTTTTTTAAACAATATCTATATCTGTCTCTCTGTACCTCACTATATTACTCAAGAAAAGCATTTACAAGGAAGA
>RJWH01003954.1:0-70961 GCA_004363575.1 Solenodon paradoxus
GTCAGCCTCTAAGTGGGGCGCCGACCTGCAATCAGGGGAGCTCACGGATTCAAGCGGCTGCGTTGTGCCCTGAAAACCGTGACATAGGTCTCGATATAGTAAACTGTGTGTCTCGTGTCCAAGAGGCATCTCACCTGAGCATCCAGGGCATCGAGAGGCACGGAGTGTAGGGTGAGGGGGGGACCCCTCCCTCGGCGCGTCCATCCTGCGCAGAACCAGGTCTGCCCAGCGGATGCCGCCCCAGCCCGAAGGGGCCCTCTGCCATCTCAATAAAGCAGCAAGGGCCGAGAGTCCCGCCCCCAGGTCCCCGAGGGCCCTGGGAGCTCGGGCCCCACCTGCGTGCCTGGCCCCAGCCCTGGTGACCGTCCTGGCCCTGCCCTTCCCAGGCGTCACCGGCTGCAGGGTAGGGGGACCCCAGCGGGGAGCGCACACCCTCCCTCCACCGCCTGCACCTAGGTGACCCTGCCCCGGCCTTCTCCCCTCCGCCCATTAATCCACGATTAGATATACATCTTTGCTTCCTATCAGGGAGCTGTGAATTGGGTCATTACGTGGAGGAAAAAGTGTTTTTCAATGATCACCAGGGAGAGGAGATGCCGGCAGCGCCGAGCGAGAATCAATTTGAACCGGGCAGGCTGGCCCATCCATCTCTGTTTGCTGGGTAATTTAGGCTCCGGAGCAGGAACCGCTGCAGCGGTGTGGCCGCCCGGCCAGCTGAAGGGTGCAGTGGCGCTCAGGTCATTATCTGGGGAGACTGCGGGAGGGGCGGGAAGAGAGACGGGCCAGCAGGAAGGGCTGTGTTTCCACCCCAGGCGTCCTTGGACTAGATGGCTGTCCACCTTGGAGTGGCCTCATGTGTCCTTTGGTTTGTGTGACAGCCCCTGAGCAGGCACAGGGACATGACAGGTGGGTGCCCCCGGCCTGTCCTTCCTAACTCCAGCCTTGCTCTCTCTGCCCGCTTAACCCCCAAGCAACTGAGTTGTCCAAACAGGAACCCCTGGAAAGGAGGGACGGGCAGGAGGGAGAATGGAGCACTGGCTCCAGCTATCACGTTGCCCCTGGAGGGATGCACGGAGAAGGCTCATAGGAGGAGGCTGAGGGCCAGAGTGGCCCAGTGACTCGTGGTCAGTCCAGCTAGAGCCCGTCCCCCGCAGAGCTCACCTCCTCGGCAGCCAGCCCGGCAGGCACTGGCACCGTCCATGAAGGCTCACTGCTCACGGACAGACCTGAGGAGAGGCCGCAACACCAGCCCACTTGGCCGGGCAGGGGCAGAGACTGGGGACACATTGCCTGGGGGGGCTCAGACTGGCCAGTGTGAATCCGAGTGTATGGCCGGTGCCTGGGGTCCTGTGCTGGGTGGGGCGGTCATGGCGCATGTGCGGACCCTGGAGGCCTGTGTAGGAAGGCGGGTGGGGGTCCTGGCCCGGGGAGGTGCCCAGCCCCTTTAGAGGATGAAACTAAGGCTCCTCAGTACCCGGTGCAGCCGTCCCTGCGGGTCTCGCTCCTTATCCCGGGCAGGGCAGCCTCTAGCCTGACTGGGACGGGGCCCCTCTGTGACCTCGGGGAGCTGCCCCTTCAGACCCCCGTCCATGCAGCGGTGTTTCCACAGCCCCACAGAGCATGTGAGCACGTGAGGGAAGCGGGGCAGTAGGAAGGCGCCCACCCGTGTCCCACGACATCCTGGACAAGGCCTCTGAGTCTAGTGGAGACCTGACCAGAAGGGGACCACGCCGCAGGAGGAACAGGAGGAGTGGGCATCACAGCCCGTGGAGGGTGTCAAATCCTCACCCTCACCCTCACCCTCGCCTTCTCATGGGTCCCGCAGGGGCTGCGGAGAGACCAGGAGGGGTGCAGGGACCATGCACAGCCCGCGGGTCCCCGGGGCCTAGCAAGGACTCCTGTGACGTCACTCTCCATTGGGCCAGGCTGAGAGGCCTTGGGATGGAGCGCAGTCCCCATTGGGTCCCCGTCAGGTCCCCGTCAGGTCCCCGTCCTTGGGGAGCAGGGCAGCCCTGAAGGGAGGGGATGGGAGACACTGCAGTGGTGGGCGCGCCAGAACCGTGGGGTCCGGCCCGCCCTGGTCCAGCGCGCCCGCCACGCTGCTCTGCTGCAGATCAGAGCCCTGGCCGGCCCCCCTCCACCGCCGGGCCTGTGCCGCAGGGGCCGCCTGGAGACCAGCGCCCTCCAGCCACCGAGCCCTCACTTGTCGTGGACGCGCACCTGCCCTGAGGCCGGGAGAGCAGGCACCAGCTCTGGGGTGGCAGCTGCAGGGACGGCCCGCACAGGCACCTCTGCTGCCCAGGTCACCAGGAAGTCGCCCGGGACCTAGTGGCAGAGGGCGCGTCCCTCACAGGCTTGTGGAAGCGGCGGGGGTCGTGGGGCGGGGGCCTGAGTGCTCTTCTGGGCCAGGACCACCAAGGGGCCAGCCTGCGGTGCCCCCGCCCCGAGCCGGCTTTGTGGCTCGTCGGTACCGTCAGAAGGCGCATATGCCGGCTTAGACTGATTACGGGAGAGAGCTTTATTTTTAACAGCCGTACGTGTCTATTAATAAAAATATTAGCTAGTTAAAGTGTCTTTCCCAGAGGGGAGAAAAATTTCCACAGAGAAGATTCCAGGTCTTGTAAGGAATACAAATGAGTCCCGCCTGGTGGTAATTAAAACTGGGGCTCCCGGCCTCCCCGTGGCCGCGGGAGTCAGGGCCTCCAGGCCCCGCAGTCAGGCCTAATGGCCAGGCCTGAGCGGGAGGCCGGGCTGTCTGTGGCCTGTTAGAGACACGGCTCGGGGGCCGGGTGGCTCTGAGGGTCTTCAGCCAGGCTTCGTGCTCCCACCCCAAAGAGGCGGCACTGCTCAGAGGGCCCGGGGGTGCAGAGACTGGGGGCTGAGAACAGGCCTCGGGAAGCGTGGCTCGTGGTGCTGGGGGTCCCCACTGGCGAGTGCCAGCTCCCCATTGGCCCCGGGTCCCGCCTGCTGCCTCGGGAGCACCTGCCCACCCCACCTCTCCAGAGTCTCAGGGCCACTTCAGACGTGAGCCATCTGCAGGCTGGGAGCAGGGGTAGTGGCCGGGGGTGGGGCAGCACTGCAGGGAGGGCACCTGTTCCCTCCCAGGAGCAGGGTGGACATGTCACATGTGAGGACCTGGAGCCTGGGAGGCTGGAACTGCGT
Organism: Solenodon paradoxus; assembly: GCA_004363575.1. Taxonomy (NCBI): domain Eukaryota; kingdom Metazoa; phylum Chordata; class Mammalia; order Eulipotyphla; family Solenodontidae; genus Solenodon; species Solenodon paradoxus. The sequence goes on from RJWH01003954.1 coordinate 3,163, forward strand.
CCTCCCCAGGCCCCCGGGGCGGCGGAGCCAGAGCTGAAGCAGCAGCGACACAGGAACTTGAGCCAGCAGTTGGGCGGGGGCCAGGAGCTCAGGCCCTGGCTCCGGGGTCTGGAGTGGACGGCTGGGGGCGCACCCATGCAGAACCTCAAATTCCTGAGCACCGCCGGCGCTGCCGTGCACAGGAGGGGTGCGTGGCGAGGGAGGAAATCGCTTTCCATACTGGAAAGCAGAGAAGAGATCATAATTTCACCATCTGACACCCTCCGCCCCGCTGGAGCCCTCTCCTCTCCGCGTCTCCAGAAGCCACGGCTGCCTGAGGTCGCAGAGAGCCTTCCCGCTTTCTGCCTCCACTCGGCTTCGCTCACTGCTGACCGACTGACGGGGAGGGTTTCGACCTTTGGGGAAACGCCTTCAGGTGGCTCCCTGTTCTCAGCCAGCAGCGTGGCTTCTGGCGGTGGCCCCAGTTGGCGCCTTGGTTCCTGTGCTGTGATAGCGCGTGCGTGTGTCCCCTGCTGATCAGCGTGAACTCGCTCTGCTTGCTGCCCGCACGGGCTCCGAGAGAACGAGGCCGGGCCCTCTCCCGGCGCCCTGCTCACGGGAGCTCGCACACACGCGTGCCTGCATGGGGGCCTGGTGTGCGGCCCTAGGCACTTCCAGCGTCGCAGCTGGCCCTCACCGCTTGGCTCCCCCAGCTGAGGGGCTGTCTCGGGCACCTCAGGCAGACGGCACTGACCCAGCACTGCTTCCTCAGGGACCCTGGGCTGGAAGGCGTGGCGGGACTGGGGTCCTGCAGAGGGCTCTCCGCCCGGAGGAGAGGACGTCTCCGAGCCTCTTGGGCTCCAGGCACGAATCCTATTACAGGCAGCACTTGCATGACCAGCAGTCCCCAAAGCCGGCCATCGCGGCCACACCAGCAATCAGGGCTCCCACATCCGGCCTCGCGGGGACCAACCTGCCACTGCTGGGCAGGGAGTCTGCCCGTGAATGCCAGGATGCCACGTCCTGCCCCTTAAGTCCTTCATCCTGTTGGGCCGGTCACTCTAGCCAGCGTGGGAGTGAAATGACATCTGCTTGTAATTGTAGCCATTTGCATTTCCCTGCTGATTTTACATCTTTTATTGGTCATTTGTGTATCTGCGTCTTTTTTTCTTCCGAAAGCCATATTGACACATATTTACATATTTTTCTTTGAGATAGGTTGCTTTTCCCTTAAATTGAGAATTCTTTGCATATGATGAATACTAATACTTGGTTGATTCTATGCATTAAAAGTTGCTCCTCCCAGAAGACAGCTTATCTTTCATATTTATACAGCGCCTCTGTTTTGTTTCTGTGAAATTGGCCACTTTATCTGAGCGTGGGCATAAGGTAATTCAAAGCATTGACTCTTTTGAATTTCTAATAGGTTTTTTTTGTGAGCTCCTGTTTTCTTTTCTCCATTCAGCTTTCCAGAGATGGTTCTACCTTATTATTCTTTGCAAGAGAAGCACATACAACATCCAAACTTTGGGTTGATGCCTCTGTTTTCTCTGCTTTTCTTCTTGCTCTTTTCTCCCTGCTCTCTTTCCTTCCTTCCTTCGGTTTTTGCTCTTATTCCTTTTTTAGCTGCTTGAACGAAACATGTACTCGCTCTTGGGATGGTCTGTTGGTGACCAAGTGCATTGAAAGCTGAGCTTCAGCACTCAGTATGACTAAGCTTGAATTCCCACTCGTGTCCAGAGATGTTTCAGCTCCCCAGTGTGAGTGGCAAAGCCATGAACATTTCATCAAGTTTTGTGCCATTATTTCTTCAGTTATTTGTCTCTGCCCCTCTGTGCCAAGCTGGACATGACCCCACTGGTTACTACTCTTCTCTCCTCTGTTCTCCAGGTTGGATACTTTCTCCTGCTCTGTTTCAGGTCAACAGTCCTCCCGACAATTTCCAACCACTGCTCTTTCATTGCGGAATGGGAACGGCTGTTCAGGAATGTCCCTTGGCCTTGTTATATTTTCCCTGGCGCTGCCGAGGTTCACTCATAAGGTTACACTTCCCTGAATTCCTTACAGAGCGCTTCCCGCACTTACTTTAATGTCTTTATTTGTTGTATCGGCACCTTGACCAATTTTTGATTTTCCTCCACCACAAATAACATTTTCTACTCTGTCTTGCAATGTTGGATTGAATTCTAGTCATTGTGAGCAGTTTGTGGTAACGCCTCTATATTCTGTTTTCTCGCACGAGACCCAGGTCTCATGTGACATGTGGTTTGGGTGCAGGTCATGACCCGGAATCTGGGGAGGCTGGGCTGCCTGCAAATCGGAGGAAGTACAAGTGTTTTGCAAACTCTTGTGACTCACAGGGACCAAAACCTCAAAGTCAGTGTGCCCCGCGGCGTGGCTGGGCGGATCTGGCATAGACGTTCCTCTAGCGCCCCGTCCCCGCCGGAGTTGAGTGTTTCTGGGCTCTCCCTGGCACAGAGCCCCGTTCTGTGGTTCCCTGACCCACGACTCCAGTGTCTGATCTCTGCCGTGTGTGCTCAGCCTGTGGAGGCCGTGGCTGGGAACTGTCTCCAGCAGCACCCGAGACAGCCCCTCCTGATTTCCAGCCTCCTGCCGCTGCCCACGCTGGGTGAGAAGCTTCCTGTATTTTGAGATTTGTGGCCGTGGGTGGTAACAGGGATGATCCTGTCCTACCTGCTCCATCGTGGCCAGAGGTACAAGTTCCTCCAACCCAAGGGCTTCCGAGGACCGCGTCTGCTCGTTTGTCATCGTGGCAGCGACAGAAGGCTTATGAAGACAACGCAGGGCGCCCCAGAGTCCGATGTGTTGAGACTGGAGACTGGATTCAGAGCACGCCTGGCACGCCCGCGTCTCTGCCCTCCTGCCCGCTCTCCTCCGCCTCGGAAGCAGTGCTGTGAGAGGTGTGGTCACACGTCTGCCACGGCTTCTCCGGGACGTCACGCAGGTGACGCCACAGCACGCGCACTGGCTCTCCCGATGCTTTCCTCACCTTGCTGGTGGACTGATTGTTTTGTCACCTAGACCACGAGCTTCTTTCTCTATTGCTGAGTAGCATGCCATTGGTTGAACATAATATAATTTCATTTATCCATTCTGTATCGTGGGGCACGGCTAACTGATACTTTAGACCACAGCAAAGTTGCAGGAGAAAAGAGCACAGGAGGTGTTGGAGCTGATCTACAAATGGTGAACGAGATGCTCGTGACTTTCCCAAGGTCATACACATGCCGTTGTGGGGGGCCCAGGAGCAGGTGAGGGTGGCACAGGGGCAGATACGGTGCCCAGGGGTGAGTGCAGTTGGCGAAGACAGGACAGGTGTGCGTTGTGACCCCAGAGACATTGCTGAGTGGCCGTCTTTAGGAGACGGTCCAGGACCTTGGTTAGTGGACAGGCTTGCCCACGCAGCGCTGCCCTGGAGCCCGGGAGGGAGCAGAGAGGCCGTGTGGCTGCTTGCCTCCCACTTATCCAACAGGCTGGATGCTGGAGGGCACGGTTCAATGAGCGTCCTGTCACTTCTGCTTGGGGCTCTGCAGGAGCAGAGGTATTGATTCCAGAGCAGACGCCTCCATCAGGGCAGAGAGAAGCGTCGGCCCAACAAAGAGGAAATGGAGTTTGCATTGGATTTGGCCCGAAGACAGCACACATGGCTGTCATCTCTGGTTTTCAGTGAGCTGAGTGCTGAGGTGGAAAGACAGGAGGGGACTCTTCTGGGCTGGCCTGTTCCTGCCAACCACACAGGCACAGGAAGGTGATTCCACACTTTCACTTCGAGCAGAAGCCTGAACTCAGGCATTCTTCCCACACACAGGGATGCTGTCGTCTAGGGAACCACTTGGAGACAGGTCTCACCTGCCCCAGGCCACCGGGACAGTGGACTGCTGCGCTGCCAGGCCTGAAGATGCCTTCCAGTCCAGCTGGGACGGGGACCCCAAGTCAGTGACAGTGCTGTAGGCATCCTGGTCCAACAAGATTGATTCCGAGAGCAAGAAGACACCACTGAGGGAAGAGCGCTTCACCACCATGAAGTGAGGGCCTCTCCACCATGAAGTGAGGGTCTCTCCACCGTGAGGAGGTGAGGGTCTCTCCACCGTGAGGAGTGAGGGTCTCTCCACTGTGAGTAGTGAGGGTCTCTCCACCATGAGGAGTGAAGGTCTCTCCACCATGAGGTGATGGTCTCTCCACCGTGAGGAGGTGAGGGTCTCTCCACCATGAGGAGTGAGGGTCTCTCCACCATGAAGTGGAGAGAGGGTCTCTCCACCGTGAGGAGTGAGGGTCTCTCCACCATGAGGTGATGGTCTCTCCACCGTGAGGAGGTGAGGGTCTCTCCACCATGAGGAGTGAGGGTCTCTCCACCATGAAGTGAAGAGAGGGTCTCTCCACCATGAGGAGTGAGGGTCTCTCCACCATGAAGTGAGGGTCTCTCTACTGTGAGGAGTGAGGTCTCTCCACTGTGAGGAGTGAGGGTCTCTCCACCGTGAGGAGTGAGGGTCTCTCCACCGGAAGCTACAGGTGTATTACAGGGTGATGCTTGTACAGAAAATGATGATAGAGAAGAAACTATAAAAATTCTCAAACAGGCATTTGTACTCATGGAAATCACTTTATAATAGATGTTATCTTAAATTAGCAGCAAGTGGATGAGATATTCAGACTTTATGCTTGCATATTTGGTAATGCATTTGGAGAAAAAAAACACGTTAAATACATATACCTCATGTCAGACTGAAAAATAAACTCCAGACAAATTGTAAAATTTAACTTACATTTTGGCAAAGAAGGATAGTGATCTTAAAATACAGGGTAATGTTCTTAAAAATTCTGGAATCATCAAAAACAGGAGCCTATACAGCAAATAAAAATGGAAACATTTGATTCCATAGGGAAGAATTTTCTGTCTGATCATAAGTCACCAGAAGTCCTTAAAAATATGGGAAAATCTGGTAAAAACATTTTCTGGTTACTTAGGTAGAAAGTATTAGTGCCCATCATAGATAAAGAAAACCCCTGTTCAGCCAACCAGCTATGGAAAGGGTGTGGTCTGTGGAGAAGAACCCACCTCTCACATATGGAAGCTGGTCCCCTTCGCCAGACTAGGGAGTGGTGACGTCAAGTCCCAGGGAGTTAGATTTCAGCCATCAGTGTGGAAATATGAAGGACTGATAATATGAGGTGACAGAAGGCAAACACACCAAAAAGGACCCACAACCTGGGAGAGATCAGGGAAATTAGTAAGAGGCAGTCCACTAGAACCTATCAGGATGGGGGCCAGCGATTCCACATCTCGTCAGTCTCAGGGTGGAAAGCAGGTGGATGTGTGCAGTGATAAATCAGGGTGTTGGGGTAAAGATAATTGTGAAGACAAGAGGCCATCTAAACACGCCATGGTCAGAGGTCCGTGTCCTGTCCTGGGAGAGCAGGAGACAGGAGAAGCAGACTCCTGCTTGCTGCTTGCTCTTGGACCTCACATGCGTGTAAGAATGACTGCAGGGCAGCTCACTGGCATATGTGGACTTGTGAGGCTGTCCCCAATGTGGTCAGGGCTCCTTCAAGGGGGGCTATCCATCAGACCTGCCTGTCACTCCTACCTCCTGCCAGTGGACATGCTGTGCTTTCTCTGTCCAGCACCAACCCCAGGGACACATAACAGGACCTGAGCCCCCACCCCAGGCAGGGCTGGTCTTCCCAGGAAACACTCCCACTCACACCTGGCCTGCTGTTCTAGAGCCATCTCCTGAGGGGTTGCCAGGCTGGTACTCAGAAGGCTGTTGTCAGAGCCCCAGAACACGTTCCCCAGGCTGAGAAGCCTCTGTGCTTAGGAGGTTGACTTTTCTAGACATTTCGCTATTGATCTCTACCTTAACCAGACACTACCAACTTGCTGGCTTTAAAAAAAGAACAAGGTATTGACTTACGGATGGTGACTTGATAGGACGCCCTTTTGGGTCACCCTGCACAAACACCGGAAAAAAAAAGCACACATATTTTCCTGGGACAAACACCAAGAAGCAACCTGCATGTCAGCTGAAGACAGAACAGTTGATGAGTAACTGGATGAGGATACCCAGCGTGGGTCTGAGCTAAACCATAGATCTGGATTTGGGATGGAGCTCCGGGGTCTCTGGACACGCGATGGGGCGAAGATTGGGATTTTGGGACCAGCTGTGGAGGCAGCGAGAGGTGGACCCAGTAAGGCTGAGAGGCGCAGCCATGGAGGGCCAACTTGGGAGGGGGTGAAAGGAGAGCCAGTGTACTGGGATCTGAGCTGGAGCCCATGCGGTGAGATTGTGCTCCATGCAGCCATAACCAGAAATCAGTCCAATCAAACCCCTCCCACAACCATTTCTCACCAGAGTCTGGGGTGCTATGAGTGGAAATCCTGCCCACTGCACATCCGCCCATGGGGAATCCCACCCATCAGGTGCCCCACCCCCTGGATTACAGTGAGAAGGCAGTTCCACGTCTCCACACTACCCGCTAGCGCCACCTGTGGGTAGAGGCTAAACTGCAGCCTGATTGCCAATCCTGGGCAAGTCAAACCTATGCAACGCCAAGGAAACCGAACCTTCAGAAATATTAACGGAATGCTGAATAGAGCAAAGGCACAGAGAAATATACAAGAGATGATGGATCCAATAAAAAACCCGGGAAAAAATCCGAATACAGCAGACATATGTAAACTATCTGAAGAGGAATTTAGGGTAACAGTGATTAACAAACTCAAGCTCATGGGAATTCAGAAGTCAGTAGAGGCAATAAACGAGAATATCAGGAAGCAAGAGAAGAATTAAAACAAGACATCAAACAGGAAAGAGACACAATGGCTCAATTAAAGAACTCAGTAGAGAGACTCAACAATAGGGTGGATGAAGCTTCTAATAGAATCAGTGATCAGGAAGATAGGACAGAGGAATTCAATCAAGCAAACCGGCAAAGAGATAAAAATATTAAAAGAATCGAAGACAGTATTCAAGACCTCTGGGATAACATCAAAAGGAACAACATTCGCATTAAAGGGTTCCCAGAGGAAGAGAGAGAAAAGAAGGCAGAAACCATATTTGAAAAAATAATAGATGATTATTTCCCCAATTTGAAGAATGAAGAAAGCCTCCAGATCCAGGAAGCCAAAGAGTTCCTAATGAAAGAAACCCAAACAGAAATACACCTAGACATAGCATCATAAAAATGTCAAAAATACAAGATAAAGAAAAACTATTAAAAGCAGTCAGAGAAAAACGTGTCACATACAGAGGAGGTCCCATGAGATTGTCAGTGGACTTCTCAAATGAAACTCTACAGGCCAGAAGGGAATGGCACAATATATTTAAAGTGCTGAAAGAAAAGGATTTTCGATCTAGGACACTAGATCCAACAAGATTGTCATTCAGAACTGAAGGAATGATAAAAACCTTTTCTGACAAGCCAAAGTTAAAGGAGTTCATCACCACAAAACCAACTCTGTAAAAAATATTAAAGGATGCTCTATAAAGCATAAAGAAATCACACAAAACAGTAAGACAGCAAATATTAAACGTGGGGAGGAAGAGAAGAGAACAAAAGTGTGGGTAGTTAGAATGAGTGGAAGACTAATATGCTTTCAAATAAAATTAGGTAGTAATCATAGAACTGTGAATGCTGACTTCAGGGTAACTTCAAAATACATCCCCAGAGAGAAAGCGAAGAGGAAAACAAAAGGCGAAATCAATCAAAACATCACTGCACCCATAAAGCTAAACAGAGAAAGAAAACAAAGTCCTCATCTGGTGCAACATACAAAAGACAAATTATGGAAAGTCACTAAGTAGCTACAAGTCAGAAGAAGAAAGACAGACACCAGAGGATCTCACTCACCGGTGGAACATGAACAGAAAAAACAACAGAACAGATGAAACAAAACCAACCCTGAAACATTTGCAGCAGAACTGGGGTCATCGACAGGGAATGAGGTGGGCGGGGGCACATGGTGGCGGACCCCACTGGACGGCAAGGAAGGACACTTGGTGATGTGGTGGAGGGCAGAGTGTGTGGACATATGTCTAAGAAATGAGGAAACTATACATAGGAAATTAGTCCAATGTGTAGAATAATCACTACAATAAAAAAATAAAACAAAAGCAAAAGCAAAAACGATGTTCCTACTCACTGGCCATCAGGGAAATGCAAATCAAAACAGCAATGAGATATCACCTTACACCTGAGAGACTGGCTATGATCCAAAAGTCTGGAAACAAGAAATGCTGGTGAAGATGTGGAGAGAAGGGAACACCTTTACGCTGTTGGAGGGAGTGCAAGTTGGTGAAATCCCTAGGAAAACAGTGTGGAGAGTCCTCGAAAAGTTGAAGCTGGAAATCCCATATGATCCAGTCATCCCACTTCTGGGTATTTACCCAAAAGATACAAAATCCCCCCTCCGTAGAGATGTCTGCACCCCCATGTTTACTGCAGCCCTGTTCACCGTAGCTAAGATCTGGAAGTTACCCGAGTGCCCACGTCAGATGATGGATGAAGAGGACGTGGTCCATACACGTCCATACAATGGACACTGCACAGCCCTGAGAAGAGAGGAAACCCTGTCATGTGAATCAGCATGGATGGAACTAGAGGGGATGCTGATGCTAGTGAAACAAGTCAGAAGAAGGAAGACAGACACCAGAGGACTCACTCACGGGTGGAATGTGAGCAGACACAACGAATGAACAGATAAAACAAAGCCAACCTTTGGACACTTGCAATATAAATGAGGTTATCAATAGTGAATGAGACAGGGGTGGGACAAGTGGTGGCGGGGCCCACTGGACGTTGGGGAAGGACACTTGGTGATGAGGTGGAGGGCAGGTGTGTTGACATATATCTGAGGAATGGGGAACCTATACATGAGTTAATTTCAATGCATAGAATAATTTACTAAAATTTAAAAAAAATTTTAAAGAAAGAAAACAAGCAAATTTTACTTGCTCACAGTTCTGGAGACCAGAAGTCCAAAATCAGGTTGGCCTGAGTGAACACCCCTCCTGCTGTGGGGCCTCCAGGAATTCCTTGGCTGGTGGCTGAATCATGCGGTCTCTGGCCTTCCCCTGTGTCTAAAGAGCCCCTGCCTCCACCTCAGAAGGGCTTGCCAGTGGGTGAGGAGAAAGGGTAAATCAGGGTGGGCCTTCATGTCACCAGCGTGAGATCATTAATTGCATCTGCGAAGATCCTTTTCCAATGAGGGTCCATTCGCAGGGCCCAGGGAGTCAGCACTGGAATCTTCTGCAGGGGCTGGGTTTGGGCTCCCTGCAAGCTCTGCTCCAGCCTTGGACTGTGACAGCCAGAGCTCACGGCCACACTGTCTGCGCTCAGCTGGCGGGGGCTGCACGTGAGGGGGCCGCGCCCACTGGCCCAGCGCAAGACTGGGGAGACTCACTCTCCCGCCGTCTCTAATCTGCGGGCGCATCTCCAGATTGCAGGACAGTTTTGATGAGATTGGAGTCTCCCTGGAGGCGTAGCACTGAAGGGGAAACCGAGACACATCGGGTCCAGGGGGCCTTCCCACTCAGCCTGGGTGTCCACTTCAGCCTCCTTTCCTGAGGCAGAGGTTCTTCTTGGCCGTGTGAGCCGCCAGCTGCCACGCTGAGCCAGCGGGCTGACGAGTGGGTGCCAGCGGGCACTGTCTGGTCCCATCTTCTCACAAGAGCGATGTCTTGTCGCAATTGCAGTGAGAGGAACCTGGGGACATGCGGCTGCTCTGGCATCTAGGACAGCGGCAGGGCAGCGCTCCTTGCAGACAGAGCCGTGTCTTCAGACATCATAGGAGTGCCTGCGGCACTGCCCTGGAGGGAACCCTGGGCTCCGACTACAGCCCAGCGGTGAGATGATGCCGGTGACGTGGACTCAGGCCCCTGAAGTTCCCTGAACAAACGTCTTCAAAGCGCAGGGCCCGGAACTGAGCGAGAACAGCAGCCAAGCTCAAAGAAAGCAGGCGGAGTAAGGGCTCCCATCTAACAGGGCCCCTTGACTGGCCGGCAGCACCAGAATCTGGGGTCCTCGGGGGAATGGGTCACCTGTGGTGACAGCAGTGAAGACAGTGCCATGTGGTAAAGGGACTCAACTGCCCCCCGGTCAGCCTGTGGCATGGACGCAGGCCTTGGTTCATTGGGCTGAGCTGAGGTTGGCAGAACTGAGCAAGGCAGGATCTGGGTGGTGCCCGCAGTGGCCATCAATGGGACAGCCTCTCCGGATAGCCATGCGGTGACTCTGGGCTCATGGTCCCTGTGAGAGCTGTCAGGCATGTTTGTAATGAGGAGAATGACCCAGAGAGGCTGTGGGACAGGCCACTGTCCACTCCAGTGAGGAGCCATGCTCAGGGGCTCCAGGCGGTCTGTCGCCTTCATTTCTGGTCCGGTGGCCATCTGGGCAGGGCAGGCTGTGGCAGGGCTGGGCTGGGAGGCAGAGGTCGTGCTGCGAGGGGACAGGGTGATGGGGATACCGAGATTGTAGCTCAGTGCCGGGATGTGTTTCGGGGTCTTCAAAGGAGGGATTCCTTGGCCAGAGAGGAAAGGGCAGAGGACAGTTTATCAGAGAAAGTACAGACCCCGCACTGGGCAGGGTCTGGGGCTTTTATCTTCCTCTGCAGGCTTGTGTGAGCTTCTGATTGGTGCAATCAGCCCAGTATGCTAATGAAGCGTGCAGGAGTCAGCTTTCCCATTGGTCCCTTCCTATGCTAATGAGGTATCTGGAACTGCCCTTGGGATTGGCTGTTTTCAAGCCTAGTATGCTAATGAAGCATGCAGGAGTCCCATTGCTCCCTCTTATGCTAATAAGGTATCTAGAACTGCACTTGGGATTGGCTGTTTCTACTCAGCACCCCCGCCCCCCAACTACTCCCTCCTGGTCTCTGGGTCTTTATCTCCAAGGGGTGGGCCTCCTTCCCTAGCAGGAGGGGTTCAGACTTCCCACCTCATCTGCTTGTCCTCATTCCTGCCCCTGCCCCACCTGTCTGAGGTCCCTCTAAACTCTCAGTGGGGCCAGCACTCTGTGCCCAACACAGGGCCCCACTGATGGGGGTCCCTCACCACTCAGCTCTGACCTCCTCAGCTCTACTCGGGAGGACCCCATGGCTCAGGAGAGAGAGCCTCTGCTTCCTGAAGGGCAGCTGTGCTCAGCATCTGCTGACATTGCCCCCAACATACCCTGCCTTCCCTCTGGAGCCCTCCCCAAGCCCCTGCTGCCCCCCAGCCTGGGTCTGGGGTGCTGAGGACCACAGACTTCCTTCTGTCTCCACGCCCTCCTGTTCCCGACCTCAAACATCAACCAGTCTTGCTGCTCCCCACCCGGTGGCTCGGTGAGTCCTCTCCTCACTGGGCAGTGCCCTGTCAGTTCCTTGGATGCCCTGGCTGGCACAGAGCTGGCCCCTGGCCTCCCGGAGCAGCCAGCCAGGAACCAACATGCTGGAGGAAGCCGTGGATGAGACAAAAGGCTCTGCCTCCCAGCCAGAGTCCCGGTGGATGGGCAGCATGGGCAGGCCTGAGGGCAGCTCATAATCTCAGTCATTACAGGAGCGCTGAGCGTGAGGTGAGGAGCCCGGAAGGGAGTGGGGAGCCGTGCTTGGCAGAATGCCTGCTCACTCAGAAGCCAGTGCCTGGAGCCCATTCTCAATTGTTTCCCTTCTTGCTGCTTGTTTTCACCAGCCACTAATTGGCCAGAAGTGGAAATAGAAAAGAGAAGGCTGTCTCAGTTCATCCAAGCAAAGCATTACCTGCTGGCCAGCCCCCGCCGGCCCTCTCTCCCAAGAAAACTCTGTCAGTTTGTCAGGCAGCCCAGCAGCTCTGCAGGCGGCCCATCCTGGGGGAGCATCCCCCTGAGCCCCACATCTAGGCTCAGACCACTGTCTCTTCCAGGACGGCTGCCCCTCCACTCCTAGAAAGCGCCCGGCGGCACAGCTGACTCATTCGCCCTCCCATAAGCCCAGTGGTCATGTTCCTTAGTCGATGCCCTTTTCAAAAGGTGCCACCACTGGCTTAGAGGGAAGCGCTTTGCCGGAGGGCTGATCGTCACCCCAGCTGGTCCTGTGCCTCACGCCTGAGGACAGACCACAGTGTCAGGCTGAGCGGAGGGCTGATCGTCACCCCAGCTGGTCCTGTGCCTCACACCTGAGGACAGACCACAGTGTCAGGCTGAGCAAACGCGCTTTGAGGCCTTTGAGCTTATGAGACTGCAGAGCCAGCAGGACCGAAGAGTTGGTAGGGGCCAGGGGTAGCTGGGGCACTGCCTGGCTTCTTCCTCCGCTGCTCCAGCAGTGCAGGGGTCTCGCGTCTGTCTCACCCCAACGGAGGTGCTCCAAGACAGCGATGGGAGAGGGCTTGTGCTGCTGTCCTCAACTCTGTGCTGGGAGCAGCCAGATCCTCGTCTTTCACTGCTTCTAGATCAGGAATTCAGAAAGGGCATAGCAGGGTAATTATCGCTAAAGACCTCTCATGAGATTGCAGCTCAGCCGTCAGCTGCGCTGCCTTATCCGAAGCCTCAACCAGGGCAGGCCCGCTGGCTTTCTGCGCCCCGTGGCTGGAGGCGGGAGGCCTCTGCTGCACCACATGGACCTCTCCAGAAGGATGCTGTGTGTCTGCAGCCATGGGGCCAGCCTCCCCCAGAGGGTCTCGGAGGGACACAGACAGAGAAAGACGGAGACACAGACAGAGACGGGGGTAGAGGAGGGAACCACAGTTCCTTTTACATCCCAGGTGCTAACATCTTTGTTTCTGCTTTTTCCTGTTGGTTGTAGAGTGAGTGCAGCCCACTCTCAGGGGGGAGGGTTCAGGGTCCATCCCCTGAAGGGAGAAGAATCAGACATTAGATCCCCTCATTGCAGACTCAGGGTGTGTTTGCACTCTGTTCTACTAACAGCCACTCCTCCTGCTGTCTCCCCTCACCCTCGCTATGCCAGCAGGCGCGGTCCATGCAGGGCCTCCGACCAGCCCTGGTCTTTCTCATAGGCGGGGAGACATGCTGCTGCGATGGGAGGGGTGTGGTGGGGAGAGTGACCGGCTTAAGAGAAGAAAAAGGTGGAGTGACCACTCAATACCCAAGCACAGAAAGGTGACCTCACCGTCAGTGCTGAATTCAGGGCTCAAGGGCGGTCTCTCACCAGCCTCTAGCCACTGCGCAAGCCCCCAGGTCTGACCCCACCTACAGATCCCACGTGGCCACAGAACGGCTGCAGCCTCACGGCCGGCTGGAAAGAGCAAACTCTGCTCCAAGAACCACTGCATGGCTGATCCTACCTGCTCGCAGGCGTCTGTCATGTGGCTGGGAGATGTGGACATGTGGCGCCCAGGCCCACGAGCTTTCGTCTGGAGGGGATGCCCACATGAGGGGGGAGGCTTCCCGGTGGGGCTGGCGGTGAGGGAGCCACAGGAAGAGACACGGAGGCCTCCCCACCGCGGTTCTGGAGCCTCCCCAAGGATTGTGGGCCCCGTGCCACCGCCTGTGCCTGCAGGTAGCCTGGCCTGGGTCTCAGATGGGGGCCAACAAAATTCCTTTCAGAAGTGAATCTGGAATTGGGAAGGAGAGATGGGGACAGAAACAGAGAGAAGGAGAGACAGAATAGGGATCAAGACAAAGATAGAGACAAGAAAGGGGACAGGGACAGACAGAAAGAAACAGAAAGACAGAAAGGAGAGAGAGACAGAGCCAGAAAGAAGGGAGCATTTCAGAGAGAGACACAACACAGAGACTGAGACAGACAAGACAGACGGAACGGGAGCCGGGAGGTGGCAGCTCTGGGGGAAGCAGCGGCGGCTGGAGAATTCTCGGGGGCTACAGCCCCGCCCTGTTTGGCTAAGCCCCCTCAGCCCCCTCCACCCTGGCTGGCAGGGTGGCCCCAAGGAGTTGGCACCTGGAGGAGCTCCTCTGATCAGCACAGATGCGGGCCATCAAGCTGACATCTTCCGTTAGCGTCGTAATACATTTTTAATACACTCTGCTTTTCTTTAATTTCAGATGATATTGGGTCTGGTGGACTCCCCTTCTTTTCTGAGCTGTGCACCTTGAAGCAGTGAGAAAGGGCTTTGGCAGAGCAGGCTGGCCCCTTAGCTCTTGCGGAGACGGGTTGGGTTAAAGCGCAGAGCAGTATGGTGACCTGCGTGGGCTCCACACCTGCTGCTCACGGTCCCTCGGCCTCCCTTCCCCTAGGCTGTCAGCCGCTGCCCCCGCCCCGGCCACCCACATGTCCTCAACCTCCCGGGAGCCCTTGTCTCATGTGTCACTTGCCTGCTTTGTCCAGGCCCCCCACACACCTGTCAGAGCCCCTGTGTCTGAGGCTGGTCAGACCCCAGCCCTGCGTCCTAAATCACAAGGTCATGGGTGTTGCATTGGGGCCGGACCCGATGTGAGCGATGTGGGTGAAGCGGGAGAAAATGCCTTTCTGCTGAGAGAGACCTAGGGCCTCAGAGGCACCCGCAGGACCCCGCACGCTGTGCGCTCAGAGCTGGGGGCTGGGTGGGTGCCATTGGCGCAGCAGTCCGATGGGCTTCCTGGAGCAGGGACTGTGGGCCTCTGTACTTCAGCCGATGCTCACCTTCCTTGGACTGGGACTCCCTGTCGATGTACCTCCTTCCCAGCGCGTCCTTCGGACCTGGCCCAGATCATGGACACTGCAGAGGACAAGGACACAGTGCACCACAGCCGCGTCCCAGCTCTGCAGGCCCTGGGCAAACAAGGAGGGGGCATCTGCCTTCTCTGGAGTGAACATCCCTCTCCAAGAAGCTCTTTGCTGGCCCTGTGGCCTCCAGGCTGTCTTCTCCCTCCAGACTGGATGCAGAGTCTCTGTGCATGGTCCCCACCCACTGCCGGTCCCTCAGCATCACCTGGGTGGAAATGCAGACCCCAGCCCTCCCCACACCTGCAGGACAAGCCCCACAGGTGACTGGTGCGCGGGTTACATCAGAAAGAGTTCTGCTCCAAGCACCAACATCTGCCTCCCAGTCTCCAGATTAAACCCAGCGGCTTCCTCCTGTCACCCCAGAATGAAGGCTGAGCTTCTCCCTGCCCTCTGGCTTGGTGAGTGCGTGGTCTGGGCCGGGCTGCTGCTTTCTGCCTTACCCGAGCCGTGTCTCTGCCTGGACCCTCCCTTACCAAACCACAGGACCCTCCTGAAAGCCCCACAGAGTTCCTCCCTCCCTCCGTCCGACCGCCCTCTCCGCCATGACCCTGTTACACCCCCTCTTCCAGAGGAGAGGCTGCGTCAGATGGAGCCGTCTCCCCGTCCGCCTGTGCCTGGCACACGTCAGGCGTCTGCAGAGAGCAGAGGACGGGTGACTGTCTGTGCCCCACCTGGAGGAGCCTTCAATAGATGGGGAGATGCAGGCATCCTGGAGCCCGCTGTCCTGCAGGCAGCACAGCCCACCCCCAGCACCCTTCATCTAGTTAAGGATAAGCAGCTTTATGCATGAAAGTGACCTGAGAACATGGGCTGAGAAGCATGGGCCAGAGCAAATGAATGCGGTGCACCCAAGGTTGAAATTAGGGAAAAAAATGCATTAACCTGGTGGCTTAAATTAAATCACAGCCACATCTCTTTTTAATTTAAGTCCCTCATTCACATTGTTCCTCATCACAATAGAGTTGCCGCCGCCACCGACAGCGCCTCTTTCTCCTCCCATGAATCGGGGTGACTGAGAACAGGAGAAGGGCCCTGTCTCATCCTCGGCAGCGCTGTGGGCAGGACAGCAAGCTCGCCTTGGAGGACTGGTGCCTTCCTTGTCATTCCGGGGCCTCTGTGCACCGGTGTCTGAAATCTGAAACTCCAAATCGGCAGGATGTTTGCATGGGACAGAAACGGTCCTTTCTCAACCTGAAGTCCTTGTTTTCAGGACTTGGAGTATCTGCACGTGTGC
This sequence comes from Solenodon paradoxus, assembly GCA_004363575.1. Classification (NCBI taxonomy): domain Eukaryota; kingdom Metazoa; phylum Chordata; class Mammalia; order Eulipotyphla; family Solenodontidae; genus Solenodon; species Solenodon paradoxus. Next base: position 19,026 of record RJWH01003954.1, read on the forward strand.
AAAAGGACCCTCAGCTGTGAGGCTCTTTCTGCGTAGCACAGCTCTCCCTCGCCCTGCTCCCATTTTCCGTAGGTCCAGGGGCTCAGTCCTCAATGAGCAGGAAAGATTCTCCCTGCTCGCTGGCCGAGCCCCGTGCACAGGCGCGGTCCCTCATCTGTCCGCCCAGGTGCCAGCGTGGGAGAGGCTCACACTCAGGAGGAGTTGCTTCCCCTTCGGCCCCCGTGATGCAGAGCCTTCTGCTTGGAAGCACATGCTTCACCCCGTCACCCCCATCTCTACCACGCAGCCCAGTGTCACGAGCTTCTGGGAGCTCTCACCTCTGTTTGCTCTGATCATTCTTATGCTCTGTTTCCCCACTGGGCTCTTAGAATGAGATCCTCTCAAAGGCCGGGCCATGCCTGCACGTGGCTGCTCCATCAGCAGAGACCAGTCCGGATGCCTGGTTTCCTGGTCCTTTCTGGAGATGTGCAGGGGTCATTCTGATGTGGAGTCTCGGGTGTCGACGTCAAATCCCGCTGTGTGACCTTGTTCACTCTTGAAGCCTCTCTGTGGTCAACGTGCTGTTTGTAGAAGAAGACAAATGACTGTGCGACCCCACGGTGCCAGGGACCTCCAGGAGCCGGTGCTCAGGCTGTGCTCTGCACGCTGACTGAAGGCGCTCGCTGTTGAAGGTCTGCAGGTTCCGGGGGCAGCCGTGCGACAAGGACTGCATCCCTCAGCCTGACACCATCGCCATCACTGTCACTGCTGCTTCTCCTCGTGGCTGTACCAGTCCCCCTAGTGCCACGGGGGTGGTGCCATGAAGCAGATATCTTCCCAGAGAAAAGAACATGCAGATGGCGAAGGCCTGATGGACTGCTCCCACCACATCAGAAGCTAAAAACAATGGGAAAACCTGGTCGTAGCATCCAAGACACACAGGAAGATGAACAAGCTTTCTGAGCTAATGTAGGAAAACCTCTGCCTCTGTTTCTAATATAAAAGATTGTGCTCACAATGGGAGCCCTCCCTTAGTTATAATGCAGAGTAAGGCTTAAAACTGGGAGATCATTTAAAAAAGATACTATACTTTTTTTAAAAAGAGCTTGAGGCTTGGAAGAAGGATGAGGAGATCCAACATGCTCTAAAATAAGTTTCAGAGGGAGAGCGAATTGGAGAGCAGAAATGTTGCAGAGATCACAGCTAAGAAATTAAATTCTAGAATCAATACAAAGTGTAAACTCCTCTGCTAAGGGAAGTACAATTTATCCAAGCAGGATAAATCCAAACAAACCCACAACAAGATAGTTCAGTTAAAAAAAAAATCAAAAGCCCCTTTAAAGTGATGAGAGAGAAGAGAGGAAAGGATAGCTACATATTTATGATGAGCCACAAGACATGTCAGAGCAATGCATTCAAACCATTGAGGAAATTGATGTCTAATGTAGGATTCTATGCTCAGGCTGACTATCATTCAAGGACAAAAGAAAGGCTTTCTGGTACACAAAGGATCTGAGATGAGCAATCCCCAAACCTCACTGAAAGAAAGAACGAACCCATGATGTAATTAACTGAGAAGATTAAAAAAAACCCAAAGGGAAAGACTGAAAAATCAGAAACCAAAAGGGTATGATGATTGGTGAAATATGATTGTAGATGAGTTTGTTAATTTGAAAATACTTCCCATTAATTTTCTGTGCTTGCCAAAGGACAGTAAAATAAAGTTCTACCCAATAATGAGGGATGAGAAGGTGTGTCCAGGACTTAAAGCAGAGAAAGGTGATGCTCACACCAGAGGATGAAAATGCCACTTCTCTATAATTTCTGGAATGTTTAACCTAATTTTGTGTTACAGTTTTAAATAACCACTAAAATTTTAGAAACTTAATTTATTATTGCCAAGCCTACTGAGATATAGGAGAGAGGTGTCAATTCAATAGAATACAATAAAGGATTTGAAAAAAAAATAAAATTAGATAAAATGTTAAAAATTAATCTAATAGGAATAATCAATTACAATATACACAGATGGATTCAAAAGCAGATTATAACGTTGGGATGTAAATGGAATTTATTTATATACAGAAAGATTAAAATAAAAACATAGAACACTAATCAAAATAAAATTATTCCAGCTAATCAATATCATGTGAAAGTGAGTTTAAGAAAACTGATGGTTGAGCTGGAGAAGCATTTTCATTTAAGTTAGAAACAAAACATGATCACCCACAATCAGTGCCACTATTCCCCGGTTTCCTGGATACTGAAATCTGGTTCATAAGAAAGGGAAACAAAACAGACACTGGAAGAAGCCAATATTGAGGTTGTTTGCAAATTATTTGGTTTTCCAAGAAAATATGAACAAGGGATTAGAATAAAGACGAGAAATCAGTGAAATTCCTGGATATAGAGATCACCATATAAAAACAGAGTAGTTGAATACAGAATTAATGTTTAAAAAATCAATAGCATTCCCATGTACATGAAATTGTAAATAAGGAATGTAGTAAAGAAAAGAAGATTCATCTTACAAAAGCAACAAAAATTGTTACCCATTAATAAATTATAAAAGATGCCTATAAATTTTTATGAAGAAAAGTATAAAATTACATTTATTGAAGATAGTAATAAATGTATGAATACATGAAGAGCTTGTCATGAATGGGCTGGCTTACTATCATAAAGATTGTAATTTTCCCCAAGTGAATGAATAAATCCAGTAGTATCCCAATCAAATCCCAGCAGTATTCTTAGTGGAAATTGATCAATGAATTTCATGATTCATATGGAGGAGTCAGAGTCAAAGCATAACTTTGAAGAAAATAAATGCAAGGAGATAGGGTCTACATACTAGAATTCAAGAAGTATCATGAAAACATGGCAAATAAAACTGGGCTCTGCTGGTACAAGAAATTACAAATAGATCAATGGAACAAAAACAAAACAAAATAAGGCACAGAATACCTCTAAAACAGACTGACATTTAATTGGGAGTTTGATAAATTATAGTGATATTACAAATCAGTGAAGAGTGAATGGATGACTTAATATGGGGAACTTTCCATCAGGCAAGAAATTAATTAGATTGCTTCTCTCACCATATTCAATATAACAGATTCCACATGATTAAAGACACAAATGAGATTTTTTTAAAAAGCCTTTAAAACTTCTCAAGAGAATTCTAGGATATTTTCATATAACCTAATAAGAAGAAACAATATCTTAGATAAGACTCAAAAAAAAAACAAAACCCACCCAAAGCAAAAAGTGGATGAATGTAACCATCACAATAAAAAGCTTTGGTATCAAAACCTCACATAAATACAACTAAAAGGACTATAACTGCAGGGGAGAAATGATTTTCAGTACGTATAGAAAAGCACGATTGTTCTGAATCTATAAATACTTTTCACCAATCAATAAGGACAAAGTAAACGATACTACAGAAAAGTGGGCTAAAGACAGGAACTTAAATTCACAGAAGAGCATTTCCCAATGGCCAATCACAGGGAGAGATGCAAGAGCTCACTGGCTGCTGAGAAAGGCAGATTGAACAATAGGTGCCACTTTACCCCCAACACAAAGGCAAATCAACACGTGTAACAGCTCAGGGATTGACGGAGGTTGGGATGCTGGGAGTGAGGATGCTGGAAGTGAGGGTCTTCAGTTCAGCAGGGAGCGGTCCTCGCTTCAGCACCGCGGACAGCAGGGAGCGGTGTTCGCTTCAGCACCGCGGACAGCAGGGAGCGCCCCGCTGGCGGATGTCATGTTCCAGAAATTGCAGGCAGACCCCGCTAGATTCAGCAAATCCTTCCCATTATAAACGCTGTGTGCCTCCCTGTAACCTAATCTGCACCTATTATTTTTTAGAAATCAGTGTAATACCCTAGTTATAACATAAGGCAGAAATAAATGGAGACTAATTTTCAAGAGGACAATTCAGTCTGTAAATACCCAGACACAACTCAATGGAAGACTCCAAGAAGGAGTCAATGCTTTTATTTTCTTGTGAGTAGTTTTGTATTGGAAATACTTTGCTTAATACTGTCTACGCTTTCCTTTATATGAACCGTTTGGAAATAAGACTAAACACGCTGTTTCTAGGCATGTGCATAATTTCTCTGAATAGTCCATGTGAGTCAACCTGATAAAAAGGAATTGTGTGGTGTCTAGAAGAGAGGATTGTGCGCTGTGCAATTCCATCAGTGACATTTATTTAGAATGGAATGTGACCCCTGTGTGACCTGATATGGGGGGGGGACTCTCAAATGCTATCCTGGCATGATTTCCTGAAATTGCAAATGACCTTTGGTAAAGATATGAACAAAATACATTTCAACCTAACCTCGTTTATGGGGTAGTGGCATTCCTGGAAAATTCAGTCCATATGTTCAGCTTATATTGAACCCATGCAAAAACACTTTTACTTCCATTAAACTGGGTGAGATTCAGCCACATGACTGCTCAGATGGAACCCGTGAAGGCTGTGTGAGATGCAGCGAAGCTTCAGGTGCACACGGGCTCGCCCACCCTCGTGGGGTGTCTAGCACGCCAGTCCGGCCCCAGACCCCAAGCACAGGGAAAGCACCCAACAGACCCACAAAAGGTGACGGCGGGACCGACACCGCACTGAGCCCCAGGCCCTGGAGTCTGTCAGGTGTGTACGGGGTCCAAGCACACGGATGTTACAGGAACTTACTGTTAGTGAGCAGTTGGAAAATAGCTGCATGGAATGGATGCAAACCGATAGAATGAGTAAACAAATTCAGGAGAATTTTGATTGGTGACCAACGATTCCGCTAAAATAGATGAAACACTAGGAACATCCTCTTGAGAGCACCGAACAACGGAGCAGAATGGACTCCGGGAGTGGGCCTCCCACACGTGGTCCAGTTACTGAGACATCAGGGTGATAGAGCCTTCGCCGTGGAGAGAGAGCGAGAGCAGACTTTGCAGCACGTGATGCTGAAACAACTGGACACTGATAGGCAAACAATGGACTCTCGGCCCCGACCTCACATGCATCACGGACACTCACTCGAGGTGGATCATGATGAAGTAATGTGACCTGGAGTTAGGCTAGGAGTCAAAAAACATGGCTTATTGGCCAAATCCAGCCCAGGAACCGGGGTACACGGCCCTTAGCTATGAATGGCTTTGCATTTCAAAAGCTTTCAAAAATAGCAACAACTGATTACATCAAAACCAAACAAAACCAAGAATATGCAATTGAGATAGAACTCTCATGCCCATAAAGACTAAAGATTTATTATACAGCCCTTTTCAGAAAGAGTTTGCCAACCTCTGAACTTGGCCACATTTTCTTTGATATGACATGAAAAGCATGAGACATAAAAGAAAAGCACTGATAAATGGATTTTATCAAAACTAAAATTTCTGCTCTGTGAAAGGTGCTGTTTGGAGAATGAAAATATTTTCATGGGAGATGTATTTGCATCTGGGAGAAAGAATTTGCAAATCCTCATGTATCTAACAAAGAACTTTTTTCCAGAAAATACAAAGGTCTCTCATAATTTAATAATCAGAACACTAATAAATCAATAGAAAGTCGGCAAGAGATATGAATACACAATTTACCTTAGCAAATATCCTGGTGACAAATTAGTAGATGAAATTACTGGGAACATCATTTACCACTGGGGAAATGCAAGTTAAAACCCTTGTGAACACCCATTAGAGTGTGTAAGTGTGTGAGAAAACAGAGACAGATGCATGTGTGTGAAAATGTATGTGTGCATGTGTGTGAAACTGCATGACTATTTGTGAATACACGTATGTATTTGGTATGTATGAATATATGTGCATGTATGTATATTAATATCTGTGTACACTGAATATGTGTGATGTATGTGAACATCTATGCATATCAGGTGGCGTGCGTGAGGGTGCCTACATGCACACACACACATGCACATGCACGCACATGCACACACGCACACCCCACTGACAGCACACAGCACTGGCAGAGGCACTGAGCAGCTGGAAGCCCTGTACTTGCTGGAGGGAACATGACATGGCACAGCAGAAACTTTGGAAACACAGTTTTCATTTTCCTAAGAAGTCACACATGCCTTCTGATAGGATCAACAGTCCCACTTCTAAGTACTTTCCCAAGAGAAAGGTGACCTGCATGTGATCACCCACCTGGAGCCCCCTCCTCTGATCACATGGAGGCAGAACAGCATCACGCTTCCTCCATGCCCTGGGGCCTCCTCTGCAGTGCACAGGCTCTAGCTTGATGCACATGGATGGACAGACCTCCGAGACGGGTGCTGAATGAGGAGAGCCAGGCCCCAGGTGCCCGCTTCTACGACCTGGAGTATGTGACGTTGTAGAAAAAGCAAAGCCGAAGGAATGGAGACGAGATCAGCCTGGAGCTGGGGATGAGCGCCATCGTAGAAGACAAAGAAGTAGAACCAGGGACTTTGGGGGGAGATGGAACTGCTTGGTATCCTGACTGCGACATGGATAGCTGGCTCTGAGGTACGTCCCCCTACACACCATAGAGTGAATGTCACTGTAGGTCAATGAAAAGAGATGCCAACAAATAAAAATGCAGGCGATCAAATCTCTGACCCATCACATTTACTCCGAAGGGTATAGAATCTTACAGAAACCTGAGAGACGCACAAAGATGGACTACAAAGTGTCATGTAACAGCAAACACTGAGATAAATTCAGCGTCAGGGACATGTTTGAATTAATGCAGAGGCAGCTACAAGGGGTCAGGGACACACATACGCAGCAGACGACACAGCGGCTTCAGAAGCACACACTTCAGTGGAAAAGTCAGCTGTGGAGAACGCGGAGCAGGAGAGCGTCCCCACCACCCGGCTTCGCGGCATCGTTTATAATCCACTCCTCCGTGATGTGCAGCCAGGCGTGACCACGCGCTCCCCGTCGGGGTGGTCATCCTGCTGAGCAAGGACGTCCTCCCCGTGGTTTAGAGTCCCGTTACTCCAGCCCGAGGACAGCAGACAGACCGCAACTTGATCAGAGCTCTTCGTTCACTTGCGTTTTAAAAATGCGATGCAAAAATGACAAACTCTTAACCTGGGTGGGAGGATGTGGGTGTTTGTGTTTATTTCAAAACAAAAAAGGACAGAGAAGAAGATAAAAATTCCTAGAGCCACTAAGTGTGTGAAGTATGTTCACAGGAAACAGGATAAAACACAAAAATCAATTTAATTTCTAAATCGTAGCAAAGAATAACTCACCGCCAGATTAAAAATACATTCCAAGCATAGCGGCTCAGAAATGAAGCAGAAGTAAATCTTACAAATCATCTGCGGGAACTAGATGCTGAAAAATCACTCAGTGTTGAAGAAGTAAATTTTTTTTAAATCTAAATAAATGGAGGGATAGACCATGTTGTTGGATCAGAAGTTTCAACCAAGTAAAAGCATCGATTTTCCCCAAAACTGACAGCAAGTGTAACACAAACCTCAAAAAAATCCCAGGAATATTTTTGTCTGCACAAGATTGTTCTAAATTCGAGAAATTCAAATAAGCTGAAATAACTAAAAGAATGTTGAGCAAGAACGAAGCAGGAGGAGCCGGTTCCTGAAGAAGACGTAGCTACCGAGAAACAGAGCGAGGACCCCGGAATCGGCCCTCGCACACCCCGCACCCGGCGTCTGACCAGCCCCGAAACCCATCCCAGGCAGGAAAGACACTCTTTCTAGCTTTAACAATGGTGCTGAGCGTTTGGATATCCACAGGCAAAAATCAAACAAATAAACCTAAACCTCACAGCTTATGCAAAAAAAATTAGTCAAAATGCATAATGCAAAGCGCAGAGTGATAAAATGTTTAGAACACATAGGGGAAAATCTCCCAGACTTACGCTTTGCTGAAGCGTTCTCAGATTCTTAGATAAAGAACAATCACCATCCATAAAAGAAGTCAACGGGACCTCATCAAAATGAAAACTCTGCTCCGCAAAGGCCATGTTGAGAGGGTGAATCAACAGGGGCAAAGTATTGTCAAGCGATACTTCTAATAAAGGACTCGTATTTAAAATCTATAAACAGCTCTCCAAGTTTTTCAGTAAGAAAACAAAAAATCTATCAGAAAATGGCAGAGGTGGTGACGCGGCATTTATCTAGCGCGGGGACACAGGTGGCGAGCAGCCCGCAAGCTGTCCGACATCGCCGGCTGGTCGGGAAAGGCAGCTGAGAGCAGGGCCCACCGCGTCCCCGTGGGTGCTGACACCATGCCCGGCACACACGCTGGTGAAGATGCCGCGAAACTGGCTCCCATGCGTGGCAGGCGCACGAAACGGTACAGCCTGGCCTCGTCTGAAGAAAACGGACCCAGCACTGGCCTGAGTTGCACTCTCGGGCACTCACCCCAGAGAAGCCGTGTCCACGCAAACACTGAACACGCGTGCTTGCGGGGTCAGGGACTGGCACTACTCAGGAGCAAAAAGGAATGAGCTGCTGGCCCAGGCAACAGCCCAGACGGACCCCAATGGCGTGACGTTGGGTAAACTAAGCCAACCTTCAAAGGTCCGCGCTGTCTGGAGAAGGCAGCACTCTGGAGAGGACAGAATCAGAGACGCGTCGGAGGGCTTGGGGCCGGTGGCGACGTGCAGCTGTGCTCCCGGGACAGCGAGGCAGCCTTCCTCGCCGTCTGAACCTCGCATCGGCAGCGCCTTTTCGGGGTCGATGTGGGGCTGACCGCAGTGGACACCACAGGCTCTGGCTCCGGTCCTGGCGTGGGTGGGGTCTCGCTGTCCTCACTGGACTGTCCACAGCGTGAAGGCGCTTCTCTGGAAGAAGTGAGTGCTGCCGTGATTTGTGATTCCGTAAACCTATGATTTCCCAGAAAAACGTTGAAGCATGTTCACTGCAGACAAGTGGCGTGAACCCACGTGCCCTCGATGGCGGAGGGAAGAGCTTTGGTCCGTACACACGGAGCAGAGCTCAGCCGTCAAAAGGTGAGCTCCTGCAGCTGGCAGCATGGCGGGGACCGAGGGCGTCCTGCCGGGACGCCCTGCTGGGCGCCGACACCTGAGCTCCGTGCCCGTCCAGCTGACCCCACGGAGGCTTCTGTCACTTGGCAGCTGGTGCTGAAGCGGCAGGAGGACAAGGCTGACCTGCTCGCAGCCCGTGACTCTGCAGGTACAGGCACGCAGAGCTGCCCGGGAGAGGCCGTCGGGCAGAGTCCCGATCCCAGCACCGCTCAGAGGGCCGGCGCTGCTGTGGACACCGGGTCCGCACGGCGCCTGGGCCTGGCTTCGAGCAGCGCTGTCCAGGCCGGGCCAGGGTCAGAGCAGAGGCAGGAACGACCTCAGTTCCCTCCAGCGACACACACACTGAGCTGCCGCAGGACCCCGAGTGCAGGGGCGCCCTCAGCTGCTACCACGTCCTACCTCCCACCCAGAGTCGCACCCCCAACCCCAGGAGCCAGGCTCAGGCCCGGTCCGTCCAGTGTCTGGAGCCCCTGCCCATCGGCCCCGACCATCGATGCCGGGCACAATGGAGCAGGGACCGCTGCCATGGGCGTGCGTCCAGCAGGAAGCAGGCAGACGATGACGGCCCAGCCCTGAGCCGGAACTTGCTGGAAGTGATATGCAGAGACGGCCTCTGCAGAGCTGCGTGGGCCAGGCCGTGGTGGCCAGCGTGTCCATGGCGCCCTGGGCGCTGTGTCTGCGGGGCTCCTGCCAAGACCCATCCGTCCGCTCAGTGTGATTTCTCATCTTCAACAATTCGCAGACACCTCATTAGCACGCGGAGCTCCCTGCAAGTTCCAGGAGCAGGCAGCTGCGCCGGGCAAGCTCAGGTGGGGGGTTCTGGCCACAGAGGAGCCACCGGGACAGACGCATGTCAGCTCAGCCGCCTGTCTCTCCATTTCTCGCACTTCAGAGAAGTGAAACCCCGATGCCTGTCACTCGCCGCTGTGCTCATCCCGATTCAGAAGACACGGGACCCGGGGCCTGGAGGGTCGGTGCCGAGCCCCCATGGGCTCTGTGGGGCTCTGGAGCAAGGGGGAGCGGAGCTGGGGCTGGCACTCTGGCCTGGACAGGGCACCCGCAGGGGCTGTTTGCATGCATGTGGGTGTGCACGTGCTTGTGTGCGCTGTGTCACACGCGTGCACGCTGCAGTCCCCCACCAGGCCATACCCACGAGAGACGGCGCCCTCGAGTTGCAGCCGGCAGGGAAGCGGCGCCGTCAGCCGAGCCCCGGCCTCCTTGCACGGACCCGACGTCAGAGGCTGTGTGGCAGACAGCCTGCCAGGCCCTCGTCGCCGCCATTTCCCGAGATTGCAGCCCCGCTCCCACGACAGACACAGCTCTTCCAGGCTTGAGTTCTGGGGCGCAGCTGCGGAAACGAGCCTGCTATGAGCCAGGCACCGGCCCAGGGGCAGGGTCGTGTCCCTCTATTGGGGTGACGCTAACGGTCCACGCTGTGACTTGCCCGCTCTGCTGACACATGGGGGACAGAGCTGCCTCGCAGGCCTGAGTCACCTGCCCCCTCTGCCCTCTAGGGTGGAGACCGGTCCCGGGGCTGTCGGTCGGTCCCTGCTCTGGACTGACGTCACCCGTGCATTAGAAAGGTGGCACAGAAATGGCTGAAGCACAGATGCTAAGATGGCTAGATGGAAGATTCAGACAAGGGGGATTCCTGGTAATGCCGCTCTCACCCTTTCTCCTCCGAGGATGCTCTCCAGTCAGAAAGTGAGGGAACAGACAGAGAGGTAGGACCTGGCTTGGGGGGGTCACAGCCGGGCAGGTGCCAGGTGGCAGCCCCCAGTGGACAGCAGACAGGAGCAGGTGGGCAGAGGTCCTGGACACCAGGTCTCTGGGGACATAGGGGTGCTGGGGACTCCGTGGAATCCTGTCCTGCGTGTCAAACGTGACAGCAAAGCAAAGGTGATGGAGACATTCTGGGAGCCGGAAAGCTCTCACGAGAGGAAGGCGTCCCGCGTCCCGGGGCCGAGTGTGGACTGAGGTTAGACAGCGGGGCACAGAGCGCGGTCACCCACTTCCACATGAGTCAGCGACAGGCACTGGGAGCCGCAGCTACGGTTCTCGGCGTGTGTGAAAAGGCAGCTAGTCCAGCCGAGGACAGCTGTCCAGGCCGGGGTCTCAGGAGGAATCTGGGCAGAGTACTTCCGTTCTCTCAAGGGGGGTCGGCCACCATGTCCTGTGCTTGGTGGGAAGATGTGATGCAGATTGAAGAACGAGACTGCGGAGGGTGAGGGGAGGAGGAGCTAAATGCTCGGCTCTTCACGGAAGAAGTCAACGGATGATGCATAAAGCCGCACACGAAACTATAAATAGTGGGAGACGCATTGTCTCTGGAACATAACAGCTATTGCTCAAAGGTTTGGGGAAAAGGGTTGAGGTCGGGCGACGCACGGGGGAGGGGGGAGGGGCGGCGGGCGGGCAGCCATTTCGTGAGAAAGGCGTCTTCGTGGTCGGGCTCACAAGTAAATGTGCCGTATCGATTAAATCCAGAGACTTAATGAGATGAAAGGAGATTTCTCAGGCTGCGGAGGAGGCTGCGCCACAGCTGTGGTCTCTGTGCGCAAAGAGCTCTGCTTGGGCTGCGGGTGGGGTGACCGCAGGCCTCCCATGTCCCCGGGTCTGCTCAGGTCCGTGTCCATGGCTCCCAGTTCCTCTCCGTGTCCTGTTTGGACAGCAGCACGCTCGCCCTCAGCACGGTCGCCCCTGCACCCCCGTCCCGCCTGCCTCAGGCCAGCCGCTCCGGCACCTGCAGAGGTGGCCTCTTCTATGACCCACAGGACGCTGCGCAGCTGGGATCACCTCGCCCGGGCCACACGGCACGTGAGTGGCGAAATGCCACCTTGAGTTGGGGAATTATGTTCCACAGCTGCCCAGCGGCCACTCTGTTCCTCTGCCACCTCTCCCAGAGCCTGGGAGGCTGACTCACCATCCCTGTCCCTGAGGTGGGACCTGAGAGGGAACAGGAGTGAGAATGGGTCTCCTCCTTCTTCCCTGCTACCCTGGGCCATGGCTTGCCACCTGTCTCCCCTAGGAATCTGGTCAGCCCTTCCCTGGAACCTCCACTCCATGACACCCCCACTCCGTGACCTCTCACCCCCTCCCCGGCACCTCCAGACCCTAAAGAATCCTCCCTGGTGCTCCGTCTCCCTGGGCGCTGCTCTGCAGGGAGCCCTGAGGCAGACATGGACAGCCGTCCAAACAAGCGTGACCACCAGCAGGCCGGCACCAGGATCCCCGCAAGGGGTGCAGGGAAGGAGGATGCAGAGCCCAGGCAGAGTGGGACTTGTGTGTCCCGGGAGCGGACACATGGCCCGGAAGACAGAGCCACCCACCAGGGCTGACACTTGTTGAAAACCAGCAGCAGACCTGGAACTAACAGTGAGCTCACGCTCAGAGCTGGTCGGACACAGCCGTGCTCCACGGAGATTCCCAGCTCCAGACAGAGGAGGCTCAGGCCCCGCGGGGGGCGCTGCCTGGAGGGGCTTCCTGCTCACGAGGCCCTGGCTCGGGGCGGGGTGGCGCCGAGGCCAGCGGGCTTCCCTGAGCACCTTCCACAGCTGTAGGGAGAGGCCTTCAGCTCCTTTGCAACTGTGAGAGGCATTCGCGCTTACGCAGTGACTGGGTGCTGCTCTGCTCACGTGGCCTTGTGTCCAGTCTGGCTGAACCGACAGTCTCCAGGGAGCCAGCAGGCCTCTCCAAGGGCCACTCTGAAGGACAGACAGGTGGACACTGATCAAGGGGCCTAGAAGTCACGGGCACCACAATGGAGCAAGAGGCCACCGCTCTCGGGAAGAAGGGCGGACGGGAGCGAGACTGGTGGCTCCTGCGTCTTCTCTCTGAGTGGCATCGTGCAGCGGGGACCTGCTGGAATCGGGGAGGAGCCCACCTGGCTGCTCGCTCCCACAGGACGTGGGCCGGAGAGGCCCAGCAGGAAGCTGGCTGACCACTTGACGTCCCCAGACCGAAGTCCACAGCACTGTTGGCTTCTCCAAGTGGCTTCTCTCTGTGGAAGAGCCCAACGTGGTCACAGGCCCAGTGGGAAAGGGGGCAGGTGGGGAGGCGGGAGCCTGGGGTGAGCCTCCCGGGATGGACAGTGGTGGGAGCGGGTGGGGCGTATGGGGATGTGCGGGGATTCTGGATCTGGTGTCCTGGGCATGGAGGGTCCCTGCATCTAGTGGGGTGTGGGGGGCAGACATGCATATACACAGCTCCGTCGTGGGGAGAGAACAGGACAGGGCGCCGAGGCCAGGGGAGCTGTCAAGAGGGCATCTCTGTGCCCCAGAGCAGGACGGCACTGCTAGCGAATGACCAGAGTCCCGTCTCCGTCTGGGGCTGGGCCCAGGGCTGACTGTCACCCACCGTCAAGACGACCTCAAGCAGCCTGCCCTCTGAGAGCTCGCCTGGCCCCACCCAGCACTGTGCCAGGGGGCATCTGTGCCTGTCAATTCCCTGCTCTCCTGGAAAGTCTCCTCTCCTGGAAGAGCCTGCTGAGCTTCAGGCCACTGGAAGCTTCCCCGCCCTGCGCCCCATGGGGGAGGAGGGATGGGGGATGTGGTGGAGGGGTGCAGAGTCCTCTAGGCTGGTGGCTCTGGGTGATGACGGAAGCAAAGAGAACGAAGTGTGTGGGGTCCCCTGGAGCCAACATGTCAGTGAATTCAGGGTGTCCGGTCACCCGCTCTGCCACTGGCCAGCCTTCCTGCAGGTGCCTGTGCCCTGCTGCTCCATCGGCAGCCTCCCCAGCGGTGCCCTGACCTTGGCTGGCTCTCGGCCTGGGCGGGGCTCCCTCCACCTGCTGCAGCCCAGCATCGCTGTCCCCCGGAACTGCCGACCCTGGACTGGGGTGCTGGAGGACCTCTTTCCTCGCAGCTGGCACGTCTCCAGCGCCTGCTGCCACGCTGGCCAGGAGCCCCAAGGACGTGTCTGCACTGCCCCCGAACTCCAAGGTCAGAGTCCAGAGTGCCAGATCCTGCCCCACCCCAGGGAAGAGCCCCCGAAGAGACCTGAGGAGAGTAAGGCTGCAGGGCAGGCAGGAAGCCTGGCAGCTGCAGGGGTGGGGCTGGGGCGTCCTGAGAGCAGCGCCCGTGACCTCTGACCCAGGGTGCCGGGGAGGCCACTGAGGCAGCGGGGCTCCCTCTCCAGCGTGGCAACTTGGCTGATTCGGTGGATAAGAGCAGATTTCTTTTCCCCTCTAACTCTGATGCTTCCTCCAGTCTTCGGGGCTGCAGCACCCGCACGTCAGCGAGCCTGGGCTCTTCTCCCTCCACCGAGGGACCCCGGCCGCGTGTCTTCCACCTCCCTGTCCTCCGGCCCAGACCCGGGGCCCAAGTCCGTAAACATTCTAAGCTTGCTTCCCAACAGGCGCTCTGGGGCGCCAGGGTGGGGCCACGGCACTTGGAAACAGGCGCAAGGAGGAAGGGGTGATGGCTGAATCCACAAGGGAGGCAGGTGGGGCCAGAGGCTCCCGCACAGACATGCCTGCCCCGCTGCCACCTGGCCACCTCCCCCCACACCGCCCTTCCTGCTCCCCCGTCCCGTCCCCCCAGCCCTCCCACTCTGCCAACCCCTCTTCTCCCCACCCACCCCCAGCCCCATGTCCCCCGGTACCCCCACGCTTCCTGCTCCCCTGCATCTGCCTCCCCTAACGCCTCCGCCCCGGCCCCGCGTGTGGCTCCAGACGCAGGGCATCCAGGAAGGCAGCCAGGCCCCCGCGACCCCAGAACACGCCGTCGGACCCTGGGTGTCGGCTGGAGCACCCTCTTGCCGCCGCATCCTCTCGGACTGGCTCAGGCGCACTGGGCACCACGGGATGCTCGGTGCCGCTGGCGGGACCCCAGCCAATGCTCCAGGACGTGAGACGAGATGAGGTGCTGGGGTGAACAGCGAGACGCGCCCCTGCATGAAGACGCCTGGTCACTCAGCCGGAAATGTCCTGAGCTCCTATGCATGAGGGAAGGACCAGCCACGGCCACACAGGTTGACGCGGCCCTGGGCCACGGGGTCTGCCCAGAGGCGGCGGCACGGGACACGTGTGTCAGAACCACGGTGGGAGGGAGGCGGGCTAGCTTGGAAGTCAGCCCGCTCGGCCTGGGCACCAAGAGGAAGTAAGTTACCCACAGGCGGCCCATCCGGGGGCCCGTGTTCCAGCACGCAGACCGCCTGCTGGGGACTCGGCACGCTCCGGGCAGGGGGCATGGGGGACCGAGCGCCCGCAGCCCCTGGAAGCAGGAGTCAGCGCCCTCTCTGGGCAGCGCGTCTCGCCGAGAGCCGAGCAGAAAATGCACACACACAAAGACAGAAAGAATGAACCGCCAGCAAGTGCAAGCACTCCAGGCCCAAACTTACAGGGTGTGGTGACTGAGACCCTGGGGACACTGTGTCCTTAAATGCTGTGGAGGAAAAAGAGACTGGAAGTGGATGGCTAAGGCGTGACCGTGAGACGTTCACAACAAAAGCCGAAACATAAACCCAGCGTCGAACACCAGATGCGAAAATCAACAGTAAAAATAAGACGATACATGAGTGGGGTGGGTCAGAAACTGGTCAGAGAAGAGCAAAGCATCTTCTGAACTAGAGGGGATGATGCTAGTGAAACAAGTCAGAAGAAGGAAGACACACCAGAGGACTCACTCACGGGTGGAACGTGAACAGACAAAACAAAGGAGCAGACGAAACAACCAACCCTGGAACATCTGCAACAGAACTGGGGTCGCCGACAGGGAACAGGGCGGGTGGGGCACGTGGTGGGAGCCCGCGGGACAGCGGGAAGGACACGTGGTGACGTGGGGGAGGGCGGGGCGTGCGGACATGCATCCGAGGGGCGGGGAACCTGTACATAGGAAATTATTTTAATGTGCAGAATAATCACTGCAATAGAAAATAAATTAAAAAATAAAAAGCAAAAATAACAAAAGGAAAACCATCTTCGGAAAAACGCCACCGGCCCCGTCGAGAGGCCGACCTGAATGCGCGCGGCCCAGGTGGAGCAGCCGGCGGGCCAAGGTGTGAGGGACAGCAGGGGACTGTGCTGTGACCTGCGAGACTACGCCGAGGGTGGGCAGCAGGTCTGAATCGTGGTTTCCAGCTCGGGCCAGTGACTGGGACGCAGGCACGCGGGGGCCTCTGACGCTCCGGCTCTCTGTCTGCAGACAGCTTTAGGCCCCGGTGGGGAGGGACCTGCAGGGAGGCCAAGGTGACTGCAGCTCACAGCTCACAGCACCAGGCTGGAGGGGAGACACTGCCCAGGAACCAGCCCGGTGGGCGGGAGGCATCAGCCCCGAAGCCCACGGGACAGGCCAGCCTTCCCAGCAGCCACCACGCTCGTGACCCAGACACGGGCAGAGCGCAGCACTTCTCGGGAGACGGGATAAACGACGGGGCGGAGAGCTGCTTCCTGCTGCTGCAAGAGACCACGAGCAGCAGACCTGAAACGTTTCCACAAAGCTCGACGGGCCCAGAAGAAGCCTAACCGTCCCTGGCACCCAGAAGGTCACGTTCACAGAGCAGCACAGTGACCCAGAAATGAGCGAGTGTGGCCCGCAGAGAATGCAGGGCCGGGCTGCAGCAACGTGAATGTGGACCCAGTGTGTCCCCAAGTCAGAGGACGTCGCAACCCTGCCGCCAGAGACGCGGAAGAGACAGAAGATTCGGATGACACTCCAGGTGTGAAAACGATTACATTAGAGACAGAAAATACCCAGGAGGCGACAAAGCAGAGATTGGACACTGCTGAAGAGATTATGCAAAATGAAACACAGAGATGAAAAAAAGCAATTTCACAAGCCTCGTAGCTGTGGGCCAGCCTGAGCCCTGGACAGGTGCCACCAGTGTCCTTGAGGAGAGGCGGGGAGAAGAGAACTGGGGGAAACAACGCCAGGAAGTCTATGAATTTGATGACAGCTGTGAAGCGCAGGCCCCGAGGTGGAAGGACCGTCCACAGCAAAGTGCACGCGGAGCCCAATACCCGCCGATGTTAGTCACGTCGCTCAAAACCAGAAAGCACATCTTAGAAGCAGTGAGAGAGAAGACCCACCGCGCCCGGAGGGGAAGGCCGGCGCGGCGCAAGCTCCCGGGAGGACGGCCACGCACTTCAAAGCACCATCGAGGGTAATACATGGGCACCACTGTCCACCCCACGAGAAGCTCTCAGAAAATGAAGGCGCGCTTTCTCGCCTCTCTCCCACCCGCACAAGAAAAAACTAAACACACACATAGAGCAATGACTTTTCTAAGACTGAGCAGAGAACTGAGGTCCCGGGACAAACCATCACCCCAAAGGCGGATCACTGACCCGGATAACACAGACCAACAGGTTGGACAGAGACCCCACGGCCACCAGCTGGGGGGACACCGGCAAGCCCCCGAGGGGTGAGTGAGGACCAGCGTCTGAGTCACAAAGCCCTGGGGGCCGGTTAAAGGAGTCCCCTGCCCTCCACGGGCTTCACCTCCTGAGCCTCTTAAACGCTCACAGTCATGGTCAGAAACAGAGACGGTCTCCTGCTTGATCAGCGGGAAGAGGCCACTTGACATCAGGTCCACGTGTTCTCCGTTACACAGACCTGCTGGCGGATGGACCACCGCTTCCCTCTGCAAGCGTGAGTGTGGGAAGCCAGGTCCAGACACCTCACACCTCCCTGTGTCATCGGAGAAGGAAAACCACAAGCGTGGGGTCACGTGGGGACCTTGCACCCTGGGACATGGACGCATTCAGACACTACCTACAGGCTGCAGGCGGCCCCGGCTGTGTCTCTCGCAGAGATGGAGAAGTGCCCACCCAAATCCATGTGGAGACTCACCTTGGTGGTCCAGAGGTTTAGTGCGCCAGGTGCGGTCCACATCTATCCCCAGGTCCCTGGTTCAAGACCCTGGGTCTGGGGAACAACCACGATGAACAACTAAATGAAATAAAATGCTTTAAAAAATTCCCATGGGACTCCAAAGGCCCTAGAGGAGCCAAAGTCACTTTGGGAAACGAGAACCAGGCTCGAGAACTAGCAGTGCCCGCTCTCAGCACCTGCCAGGTGGTCTCGGCGTGTAGAGGTGCAGCCCAGAGAGGCGGTCCCAGAATTCTAGGCAGAATTCCATCCTCCAGGATGCAAATAGGGTTCATTGGTGAGCATGTTTAGTTACCCGTAAAAGGGGCAATTAAGATAGAATTATGATTACTAATCAGTTGGTCTTAAAATATGGGCGTCATCCTGAATTGCCTGAGTCTTTAAGCAAGAAGCAATCAGCACGTGGTGGTGGAGGAACGGGGTCTAGGAGCCGCGCGGCCCCCGCTGACAACCTGCGAGGAGACGGAGCCCTCAGTCCTACGACCGCAGGGAACCGACTTCCGCCAAACCCTTCAGGAGCTGGGAAGCCGATTCCTTCCCAGACGGCCCCGAGGCACCTTGTCTGGCTCACGCCCCGATTTCGGCCCTGTGAGGCCCCCTTCATGGCTGACCCAGGACCTGAGGTAACTGGAGGGTGTTGATGGAAGCCACGAGGACCGAGGCCGTGTGCACTCGGCCCTGGGGGTGCAGCACTGCAACACGGGTGCAGGCGGGCACTGGACATAGATGCAGACGCGGCGAGGGAGAAGGGCCGGTGCCCAGCGCGGTGCTGGGAGAACCTGCCTCTCCAGATGCCTGAAAGCGAACGTGGCCCATCCGTGCCCTGGGCCCGAATACACACTGACCTCAGTAACGCCTTCCCGTCTGTCCTCAGCATCACTCAGAGGGCGAGGCCTGTCGTCAGCAAGAGGGAGAAAGAGCAGGGACACAGACAAATGAGGAAGGGAGAGCAAAGGGGCCGACAGAAAACACTGGAGTGAGGGCGACATCCTAAGTGTCTGGGCACAAATCAAAAATCAAAGCTGTGTTTCTACTTGGCAACACAGGGCAGGAAAGTTTGAGCATCATAAAGGAAGCTGAAATAGATAAATGGGTCCTCTTTCACGGGCTGAGCCACGCAGGGTGACGCTGCTGACGTCGGATGTGTCACTCGATGCGGTAGTACCAGTCCTAATAGTTTTCCGATGGGAACATGATCACCGAGCTCTAACATACAAACGAAAACGCACAGCCCACAAGTGGCCGACGCTCGGACGTCAGTGGCCGGCGCTCCGCCGCCCCAGCGATGAGGCGCTCCACCCGGGGTCCAGACGAGTCACTCTCCATGACGTGCAGCGGGAGGGACTGTGCAGGAGAACAGAGTAAAGTGAGAAGCCCACAAAGGTGCAGAGCTCTCATTTGATCAAAGCTGGTTTGAAAAGACAGAGGGAAAATGGGGCTTTTCACGAGATCATGCTGGGAAAATCGGGCGTCCAGGCCGCAGAAGCGCGAGATGGAACCTCGGCCTCAGGGGCAAAGCAATTCCACTGGAGTCGAGACTTAGGAAGCACAAAGCTATAATCCTACTGGAAAGTACTAGGAAAAAGGTTTTTTAATAAGACCCAAAAAAAGCTTGCAAACCCAAAGGAAAAGATGTATGAAATGCGGTTAGACAAAATTTAAAAACTCATTATTAACTTAAATCATGAGACACAAAATAGGCCACAAACCAGAAAAGACAGGCATCGTCCTGCCTGCAGAGAGAAGATCCGACGCACACACACACGCACAGGTAAGAGGCTTCAAGAGCCATCTCACAAGCAAATCCCAAAGCCCCTATCAGTATGGAAACATGCCAACCTGACGAGTAATCAGCACGACGCAGACGCAAGAAAATCAAAGGCCGGACAACCTCAGGGACGGCGGGAAAGTCCTGGGTTCCCACCATCTGGAAACGGCGGGTCCCCGAGAAACCTGCCCGCCCGTTAGGGGGCTGCATCCCGTCGCAGCTCAGTGTCCATCCACAGCGACCTCGTCGGAAAGCCCGGAACATCCGGCAGACAGGTAAATGTGGGGACGTCCCCCGGAGGACGCTGAGTCGGGGCGCAGCCTGCCCACCGCCCCGCTCCCGCCCCGACGGCCAGGGGAGAAAGCAGGTCCCACAGGAAACCGCCTGCGGGGCGTGGAGGCTCCTGCAGTGGGTGCAAGAAGCGGCATGGAGTTTCCATGGCTGCGAGAGGACAGGAGCAGGGAGTGGGGAGCAGGGAGCAGCCACATTGGGGACGAGGTGGGGACAGGCAGGAGGAAGGGTGTGCCAAGTGCACCACTTCCTCGGTGCGGAGATGCTGGGCACTTGCTGGCCGAGCCCTGAGAAAGTGCCGGCGTGTCCGCCCCCCATCACAGGCACCCGCGGCAGGGCGCTTGGTCGTTGTCATTTTAATGAATAGAACGCACCTCTGTGAAGCTCCATCAGAGACGACTTCGGGGACAGAATGTCACTTGGACCGGGGTTCACGAGGGAGCTGGCTTCTGCGCGGTGTCACGCCTCGGCCTTCTCGAAACCCGGGGACAGAAGCCCAAAGAACCAGCCGGGGTCAGACAGGAAATGCTGACGGGGGAGACCGGCCAGGGCTGCAGGAAAGCTTTCAGATGGACGCGGGGACCGGGAAGAACCGAGCGCTCTGCAGGGAATCAAGTCGGAGACGACCTGGAGACGCTTCTCGCATCTTGAAGGAAATGTGTAGACACCCGAAGCTTTGTGAGACGCCTTCGGCAGGGAGGGACAGAGAACAGACCCAGCGGCAAACAGCGGCGGCATTTCTCAGGGAGCAGCCAGACCACGATTTGGGGGTCACACTGCGGGGGCCGAGGACACCGCCATGGTCCTGATCAGGTCTGGCCACAGCCCGGCGCTCTGAGTTTGTTTATTTCAGGAATGAAGGTGTCATCGCTCACATTCTGTCACGAAAAACTATATGACAAAAGGGCAGACATGAGCATGGCTCCAATTTCTCATCCGTAATAATAAATGCAAGCAGACGCGGGAGTTGGGCGCAGATATCTGGAGGAAATCTATTTTTTGGTTCAAGAGAGATTTCGAGGGAGATGGACGAAGGTGCTAGCCCTCCGTCGGGTAGACGTGCTCCAGGCAGACGCCTCGCCGGGGCCCTCGGGTGCTGGCTGTGGGGCGGGCGGGGGTTGGGGGACCGGGGCGCCCTGGGCCACAGGGCGCTCCAGGGGCGGGGAGAGAAAGTGCAGAAGCCAGAGCTCAGAGGGCAGAAGTGGCCGCACAGAGCCTGACCTGGTGCCGAGGGACCGTCAGGAGGCACAGGGCTCAGGAGTAAGAATGGACACTTGGGACCAAGGCCAGCAGCTCAGCCAGTGGTGCGGGAGGCAGAGCTGACACTGAGGGGCCCGGCTGGAGGAGCCGAGCGTGGGACAGAGGGAGGGAGAGCGCGCTATGGCCACTGTGTGCCAGGGCCCTGTGGGGACAAGCGTGTCCCTGCCAGCCCAGGACCCTGGCCCCAAGCCCCGGGAAAGCCTAGCCCGGCAGGTTGGGTCCTTGTGTTGGTTCAGGCCACGGCCCAGATGTGAGTCACAGCTGCACCATGTCCAGCATCGCTAGTGGACAGTGTCAGGTTTCCCGCTGGCCGCATGAGACCCCGTCCTCCTGTGCAGAGAGTGGACAGGCGACAGCATGGCCTCTGACTTCCTGGCTCCAGGCACATTTGGCTTTGCACTTGGGCCGTCTGCGGGGGCCTACGTGCATGACTCCAGGGCAGACCGCCCTCCTGAGGGACCCACGGGGCCCGCTCCAGTGTGTGGGCCTGCACAGCATGCATGCGGAGAGGACCAGGGTGGACGGGGCCAGGCCGAGCTCAGAGGGAGCCGGGAGCAGGGGCACAGACCAGGCCAGCTGTGAGGGTGCCCTGATGGCCGTGGGGACAGGAGCCGCTGTTTCAGCCAAGTGACCTTGGTGGACTTGAGGTGGAGGCGACAAGACATCATCTGGGACAGTTCAAGGGGACCTGCTGGGATGCTGAGAGAGGGGACAGCACGGGGTGTGGTGATGCGTGGTCAGGGGACAGGGTGTTGGGCCCTGTGAGCCCCTGGGGGAGCGAGGGGAGCCCCCCGATGGGTCTTGGACTCCAGAGTCTGAGCCAGATCCACGAGGCGATGGCCCTGCGGGTCCTGCAGCCTGGCCCCCACCTGCAGCCCCCAGCCCCACCCCTGAGCGTCCTGCCTGTGTCTGGACAGGGGACATGTCCTTTCCTATGTCCTGGGGTAGAAAGAAGGCAGAGCCCTGGACCCCACTTTCTCCGGCAGCAGTTACCCTGGTCCATACAGCACACTTGCTCACCAGCTCTGCTAGCGTTTCATAGTCAATTAGGCTAATTTCAGTCTTCTGATACCTTTAAGAGCGTTTCTAGCACAGCCTGGTGGAGCAGTGGTGGGTCAATCACCTCTGAAGGAGCGCAGGCCGCACACCCCTTGGTCCGAGTCCCAGGTCTGGAGGGAACAACCAGTGTGAACAACTGAATAAAAGTGAACCAAAAAATGCTTCTTCCTCCTCTCTCTTCCTGCCGGGGTATTCGCCTTCATTCCTGATGCACCTTTCCTTTAAACAGAAAAGAAATGCACGGAGACTGAGGTGCAAATTAAATATCCGAAAAATCACATGACAATGTAAACAAAAGAAGCACTAAAACAATTTATATATAAGGACTCACTTTTGTGCACTAACTGCGGAGGGCCCTGCCCTGCCTGTCCAGCCCCAGCCGCGGTCCCTGGACCACCGGCTTGCTGACCAGGCCACGGTGCCGAAGCCCTGGACAGGGTGACGTCCAGCTGAGGGGCGTCCAGATGGCGTGCTGGTGGGCTGTGGGGCGCGGCCCTCAGTCGGCTCAGCGCCGGGACACAAGGCGCAGCAGTGGCCGGCGCGGATGGACACCCGGGGCCTCGCCCTCTCACCGCGGTGCTTTGCAGAACGCCAGGCTGTGAGGACGCGCGGCCACCAGACTTTCTCCTTTGTGCTTGCTTCAGCAGACTGACCCAGCCTCGGGTTTGCCCCAGTTTCTTCCTTCTAGAAAACCTTTGCAATGATTAATTATTTAGAAACTTGCATTCCTTTGCAAACTGGCAGCCACTGTGGCAAATCTCTGCATCAGTGTCAGTGTGCGTGCCGCCGGGTGTGGCCTTTTCTCTTTGAGTCCCTGCCTGGTGCCCGACTCACCCTGAACCCAAGGGGCTGGCGTTTCGTGGCGACAGAGCGAGACTCACGGGCCCCACCCGGGAGCTGCTCGGGGCTACGCCGGCCTCTGCTCACCCCAGTCTGGCAAGCTTCTGGGAGGCGGCAGGCCCGTGCACCTGCACAGAAGGGGCAGGGCCCCTTACCCGGCATGTCCCGAATTCGAGATGGACACACATGAGAATGGCATTAGCCTCAGGGGTCCTTCGTGCATCCTCCAGGGCGCCTGCCCCAGGACCCCTTGGCAAGCTGGGTCGACCAGGCCCCCACTCCTAGTGTGTGTTTGGGCGGCATGTGGCGCAGGGGCCGGGAGGAGGCCGACATGGCGCCCCGGCCTCCTCGCTGCTCTGACCTCCAGGCACTGAGGAAGGTCTAGTTTAAAACCACAGGTTGGTGAGGACCTTAGATACGAGGTTTCTGCCCCTGCTGCGGCCTCTCCACCTGGTCTGCCCGTGCGGCCCGTCCCTCGAGCTCCCACACTCACCACCTGTGTCGGCAGGAGGGGCGGGTAAGGCGCAGTCTGGGCCTGCAGCACCTCCCGCTCCACCGACCGCCTGCCGCCCGGCCCCACTGACACGCAGCAGTCCCCACCTGACTCTGGGCCCTTATCCAGGGCCCAGAAGGCCCCAGGAGCCGTGGACCCACGCAGGGTCCTGGGCTAAGCGCTGCAGCCAGACCAGCAGGTGGCTCCCAGGGCCTCCCCAGGTGCGTTCCAGCCTGGCTTCTTGGTCGTTGCACTCAGACAGTCAGGAACTCTAGACTAGATGCAAAAGGCCAGCTTCCCCTTGGGGATCGGTGACTGTCCCTGAAGCCAGGACAGAACAGGACACCCACCTCTGCACACCAGCTGGACGGAGTCGCCTCCCCCGCAGGAGCCAGGCCCTCTGAGCGCATTGCCATGTGCACTTTATTGGACGGGACGCACCGGGACAGGTAGGGGTGAGGATGGTGGCTCCTGGGTCGGCCTATGGGGCTTCATGCCCTCCCACGGAGCCCGCTGCATCCTCCAGCCCATCTGCGCTTGGTGGCCCCAGGCCCGGCTGTCCAGAGCTTCCGTCTGGTCCTGTCACACACCCGACAGGTTAAGTGCTGGCCGCTGACGGAGCTCCATCCGCAGCCCTGTCCTCTCCGGAGGCTGCAGGAGGGTGGACACCTGCACTCCGGTCCTGGAGACCCTTGGCGTGGCCAGCCCTCCCCGGAAACTGCTCGAGCCCCAGTTCTGCAGGCGTGGAGAGCGGGGCTCGTGGGAACAGCACCGTTCTTGTCTCTCTGGAGACCCCGGGGACCTGCTCTGAAGCTGTGCCAGGTCTGGGGGCAGCCAGACGCCTGCCTTCTGCCCACGGTTGGCTATTGGCCCAGTGGGGTCTCCTGCACGGCTGCGGTCACTGGTGGTCAGCGGAGCGGCCAGAGCAGGTGGATGTGGGCGCTGGCTCCGGGCGGCCTGCGCGGATAGCAGCAGGCCTCCAGGGAGGCCTCTGGGGTTCAAAGGCCCCACACGCTCCTTTCTGTGACCTGAAGGTCACGGGGAGGAAAGGCCGGCGTCTGGCTGGGCACAGGGCATGGACCTGTGGACCCGGAGGGAGGAGGACCAGGCCATCCTGACCGTAAAGTCCACCACGTGGCCTCAACCTTGGTTGATCAAGGTAAGTGTCGACGGTGCGCTGGAGCCCACCCAGGCGGCCCACTAAGTCCACGGGACAGGATGGACACCTGGGACCCGGCTGGTGGGCTGGTCAGTGGGGCAATGACCGATGACCGGGGCACAGGCGGCAGGTGAGAGGAGAGGAGGCGCGGGTGCGAGGACAGAGGCAGCATCTGCCCAGAGTCTCCTGCCGACCACAGTGGCTGCAGCTGCTGGGGAAGCTCTCGAAGGAGAGGACGGAGCCCACGGGCATGAGGCCACCCTCTGCCCGCTGCCCGGCCCCAGCCTGGCCCTGACCGTCCCAGGACTTTCAGGGGTGGGTAGAGACCCCCGTCCTGCAGAGGCAGCACAGGGTCAGACAAACCAGCCGGACGCTGGGAGAGCCGGTCCGGAGAGAACCAGGGACAGGCACTCTCTCGGACCAGACACGGCTGCTGCCCGACGACCCACCTCGGACCGGCCGGCGCCCCAGGCCGAGCCTCCTCCACACCCGGTGGGGGCGCTGGCCACACGCCCGTCGGGCAGCGGCCTCCAGGAGCTCCACACGAGCCTCGCTCGCTCCGGCCTGCAGCCCAGAGGGGAGACCGAGACACCAGCTTTGAGAGGCTCGCCGGTCATGTGTCGGAACTGGGCTTGTCTGGGCTGGCAGCACCGTCCAGGGACATGCCAACCGCATCTGTGATGTTAGCTTCTCTTGCAGCTGCACATGAAAAAGAAAAAGGTGACAGTCACTTTCACCAATGTGTGCAAATGCCACCATCTCAACGGGCAGCAGCCGAAAGCTTGTTGCCGGCTCCTGCGCTAAGTTTCAGAGATGCGTGTGGCCGGGCGCGTGTTGCGGTGAGGACTGGGCAGTGCCCGTGTGGGGGGCCTGGGGCTGACCTCTGGACGGTGCAGCCAGCCTGTGGGACCCCGCGTGCGGTCACGGGACGGAGGGAGCACGTGGGCAGGAGGGGAAGGGTCTTTGTTTCCACCTTCCCGTGGGCAGGAGGGGAAGGGTCTTTGTTTCCACCTTCCCCTGAGCAGCCAGGCCCCCTGGCTGTGAGAGCTGCTCCCCATTTCCTTCCAGCTCGGGGTGCCCAGGGCTGGGACAGGTGCGGCAGGTGCCGGGCAGGGCTGCGAGCTCCTCTGCGTGCCCGGTGTCCTGCCTGCCGCACACGCGGTCCAGAGTGGTCAGCGCCGCTGGCGCAGGCTATCGGAGGTGGGCACATCTGGAGCATTTAGATTCTTTCTTGGAAAGTTCGAGGCTCCACCATTCAGTAAACATCAGCGCATGGTTACTCCACATCCGCAGCTAAATCGACATATTGGGCCGGTGACTCCTCTTAGGAAATGACGTCTGAGATGTCACTTTCCTCCAGAGACTCATCCCAGCTCCATTCTCCCTTGCACCCGGTCACTCCCGCTGCACCCCCGCAGGTCTGGAGGTTTCTCAGGGCCTCCGCCTCGCAGCGCCCTCCCTGCACCGGCTGGCATGGTGGGGGCCGCGCTGCCTCTGAGCCGCCATGGGGTGCCCCCACCCCCCACTCTGGGGGTCGCCGCGGCAGCTCAGCCGTGTGCTTGTCAGTGCCCCGCATGTCAGCTTCTCCCCAGAGGCGCCTGGCAGCAGATCGACGCGGGATCCTGATGAAAACCACCCCAGGGCGCCTCGTGGTTTCCCCAGGCGCTGGTGACGCAGAAGCCGGAGCTGCGTCTGTCACCCGCAGTGAAGGCTCTAATTAGAGCCCCTTCTGGCACCCAGGCAGGGGTGGGGCGGGTGGGAGGCTCCAGGACGCCCCCTTTGCCAGCCCCCAGGCCACCGATCCATGTGCAGGTGTGCTGACCCCCAAGCCAGCACTGTCCTCGCCTCTGGAGGAAGCTGCTGGCCCCCGGCTCAGCCCCCTGCCCTGAGCCTGTGTGTCTCAGATGGACTGGAGCTTGGGCCAGCCATGCTGTCTCAGGACTGGCCCCACCGCGGCCCGTCCACTGGCCTCAGCCTTGCCCTCTCGGTGCCCGCTGGCTGGAGTGGGGGCAGGGGGGGCACAGGTTTCCCGACTCTCTGAGTGACTGGTCTATAGTGGCACTTGGATGCCGTGGGGCTGCGTTTCAGCCGGGACAGTACACTGCAGCGCGTCTGGAGGAGGCGGGAGCAAGCCGCGTCCCTTTGGCTGCATGTGGCCCTGACCTTGGGCGCCTGGGGCGCCAGAGAGCTGAAGGCCAGCCCGGCTCCACTCGGTGCCCGAAACAGCTGTCCGCTCCCGAATGAACAGCCACGCGTCCCCAGACCCTGCCCACCGCTCCCGGGCACAGAGGCGCCATCGGACCCCTGGTCTGGCTTCGCATCTTGATGTTAGTGGACACCCGGGGCCCCCTGGTGAGAGCAGTCCCTGCCAGGCCAGCCCCCCACACCCTGTCCTATCCTGGGCACTGGACCCGCGTTAGTGTGACCCTTGCAGGGCCCAGTGGTGCTGGCCAGGCCCCGGCAGCAGCTGAGGCCCAGGGCAGCCTCCTCCTGGGACCTCAGCTTGGATGTGGGGGGCCGTGCTGAGGGAGGCAGAGCCGGTCCTGATGCCGAGGGCACCCCCCGCACCGCCCTCTTCAGCCCCTCGCTCCCCCTGGGACACTCAGAATCCTGAGGCTTTAAACAGACGCCGCGAGAGTGCGGCTTCCAGGCAGTCGCAGGGGCGGGTGCTGGAGCAGCCGTCTCCCCAGAAACCGGGCTGGGGAAGCTCTCAGCGCGGTGCGTCTCTCCTCGTCGATCAGACGCCGACAGGCCCGCACCCTCCGCCAGGCTCCGCGCCAGCCCTCTGTCACCCAGCTGATGTCTCTGTGCTGTTTTTCAGCTGGTAATTCCTTAAAGACAGAGACAACAGTGATTTAATATCGTTTGCTCAAATG
This sequence comes from Solenodon paradoxus, assembly GCA_004363575.1. NCBI lineage: Eukaryota > Metazoa > Chordata > Mammalia > Eulipotyphla > Solenodontidae > Solenodon > Solenodon paradoxus. The sequence goes on from RJWH01003954.1 coordinate 46,577, forward strand.
AACAGTTCCCCGAGCAAATAATAATAATAAAGAAACGTTCCCGAGAAGCCAATTAGACACTCAGCTTGTCCCGGCGACGGCTTCTTGAACAGGCGCCTGGGCACGTGCAGCTGGGCTGCCCGGACAAGAGCCGGGCCCTGGCCGCAGACGTGTAAATCAATGCAAGCGCTCGCCCTGGCGATAGGCGTCCTCCATCAGCGGGGATCAGAGCCCCGACAGGAATGCTCCAGATAAAGCGGCAATTTGCAGGAGAGATCTTTCTAGAGAGCGGGGCGGGGGGAAGCCAAGGGGCCTCCTGGGGTCAGCAGAGGCTGTCCCAGGGCCGACCTGGTCCCAGGACGCACAGGTCTTCCGTGACCTCACGCTGCCAGGTTGATGGGGTCACAGCAGACGACACTGGGGTGCCGGGGGTGCAGATCCTCCAGACTGTGGATGTCTGGGTGCCTTGTGGGGCCAGGATGCTGCTCCCCCCAGCACACAGGGGCCTCAGTGGGGAGGGACCCAGCCCACAGGTCAGACGGGACTGAGGAGGCGGCTGCTGTCTGCCCACCGGCCTGGGCCTCTCCTGTTATGGCCCCTCCTTTGCAGGCAGGGCAGAGGCAGCAGAGGCCCCATCCCACAGCCCGTCGCTGCAATCTCCCGACGACAGGTGCAGCTGTGACAGGTGCAGCTGTGACCTGCGGCTGGTGTCAGAGCCGCCCCCAAGGGGCAGCACCAGCACTGGCCTTTGCTGTGTCCCCTGAAATGGGCTGAACACGTGTTACTGCCATGATCCTGGCCCGAAGAGGGGCTGGAGCTTCTGGGAGCAGAGGCTCTGGGGAAGGAGCTCTGAAGGACAGGGGGCCGGGTAGTCAGGAGAGCGGGCACAGGGGCACCCCAGCCTGCGGAAAGTGGGGGGCAGCCATCTGTGCCTCGGTGCCTATGAGGCTGGGCACACACATGCACACACGCTCACACATGGGATCAGACACACGTGCATTCTCAAACGGGCACAGACGGGCACGCACACTGAGGTCTGCAGAGCGCCCGCCGGCCCTGCCGTGATTGCTCACCCGTGCGGGCTCCACTGCTCAGCGGCTCCGGGCCAGACCGGGGCGCTCCGAGCAGCGGTGAAAGGCGGGCGGGTTCGTGGCTCATGAACTGCCCAATGAGGCTGCAGAGCCAAGCCCGCTCGAAGAGCTTCGCGGAGAGTTAGGGACCAGGGCTCAGGGCAGGGCCGGGCAATCAACTGCGCGCTGATGGATGAAGGATGCACGAGCGAATGCTGGCCTCAGCAGCCTCCTGGCCTGGGAGGGTCAGTGTCCTGCCTCTGCGCCCAGAAGGACCTGGAGTGGCTGGTCTGACCGTACAGTGTGACTTGGGCTCTCAGGCCCTCGTCCCCCACCCTGGGCCTTTGCTTTCCCAGCTGCGAAGGACCTGGACGGCACCTCACTCCCAGGAGGCCCCTCGTGGGAGCACAGAGGAGCAGAGCCCCGCCTCGGGAAGTCTGGGGTCCCCCCGGCACAGCACGCTCACCCTGCAGCGCTGCGGGAGCCTGAAGGCGAGAAGGGCCCTGGGCTGGACAGACGTGCTGGCCGTCATCAAGCGCGGGGTGTCTGTGGACGGGATGCTGAGTCAAGTTCCGGGTCAGGCAGGAGGACGAGGCCGATCAGAGGAGCCCAGGGGATGCCCAGCACCCGCGGGCTGCGGAAGGCCGGCCCCGTCCTGGCCCTGGAGGAGCAGAGGCTGCAGGCTCCCAGAACTACGGGCGCCGGGTCCTCAGCAGGGGCAGGTCTGTGGCCCCGATGCCACAGCTGGATCAGAGCGGCTGCCCCTACCCCGCTGAGTAGCAGGCAGAGGGTCAGATTGAAGGGGCCCAGGGGGAGGCCCGGTGGGGAACCCCCACGCCAGGGCGCTGGGGACACGGGACAGTTATACCAGGTTGGACTAGGTGGTTGGAGGCCTGCCTGCTGCCTGCACAGTCCCTGGACCCAAAGGGAGTGGCCTGTCCAGATTGCAACCCCAGGTCCCTCTGGGGAAACCGAGTTTCCGGGAGCAATGTGCCAGAGAGACCACAGAGACGGCAGGGCAGGCCCGGTCCCACCAGGAGCACGCCTTTCCCACCACCCGGGACTCCACGGGCCACGTCCAGCCCAGGGTCAGGAGCTGCCGCGGAGCTGCCCGAATGGCTCGGCTGTCAGGTGGACGCACACGCACTGCTGGCACCGGCGGCCCTGGGCCCACGGCCTCGGGTCTCGTCCTGGGGCTCCTTGGAAACTCGCATCCCAGGGGCGCCTGCTGGGACCCGACAGCTCTCACTCAGCGTGACAGGTGGCCCAGGGCGCACGGTGCTGACCGAGGCCTCCCTTTGGGCACACACATGTGCACACGTCTGCACGTGCACCCACCGGAGCTGTGTGGGACACACACATGTGCACGGAGCTCATGCACGCCCTCCCCTGTGGCGCTTGCCTCCGGGGCCCTGGAGCCTCCCTGTGCTTGAGCCGGGCACCCAGGCTTCCGGCCACTGTCCCCACGCCCAGCTCCACTGCGAATGCAGGGGCTCCGCCAGCTGCCGGCCCTGCCCTCTGAGACACCTGCTCAACCCGTCCCGCCTCGCGGCCCCGCAGCAGCAGCACCGCGGCTGGGGCGCCCTGCGGGCAGGAGGACCTCGGGCTTTGAAGGTTCTGGGTGAAAGTCCTGGCTTCCCGGCTTGTCTTTGTGCCTCTTTCCTCTTGGAAACCAGCAACAATATGCTCTCATGGGACAAGAAGACGGTCGCTGGCCACGCAGTGCTGTGGCCGGAGCGGGACGGGTCACTGACGGCGCTACCCGCCCCTGCCCCTGCTCCACCAGGCCTCGGCCCTGCCTGTGGGAGCCGGGCAGCCCGACTGGCAGATGCCAGAGGGGGCCCGACAGCCAGCAAGTGCCAGCCTGGCCCGGATCCATCTGTCCTGCTTCGAGATCCTGCCCACTAACCGCACATTCAGACTTTCAGCCACATCAGCATTTTGCAAAATGCCAGCTCCGAGTGGGGGGACCCTCGTGGGCTGCTGCTGCCAGCCCTCTGGTTTGACACATCCCGGCCGGTGTGGGCACACGAGCTTCATTTGCATCCAGAGCGGTGCAGAAAACGAGGAGGCACTGCACGGTGGATCCGCCATGCATCCCAGTGCTGAGTCTCACAGTGAGGTTGGATTCGGGCTGTCCGCGCCCTCAGCACAGACGGACCTGCCCAAACCCTCCAGGGCAGGTGTCCCGTGCCTCTCAGAACTCGCCTCCCCACGGACGCCTCGGCTTCCCACGGTCCTTCTTCCCTCGAGTCCGCATTCTGTTGGCCTTGTACCTGCGCCAGACCTGCCCTCCCCCAGCCCATCAGAGACCTGGGAGAAGTGGTGAGGGGGTCTGAGGGGGCGCTCAACACCCAGAAACGGTAGGAAGTGCTTGACCGTGGAGGGAAACCTGGCCAGAGGCACAGACGGGGTCCACACGGGTGATGGAGACAGCTGAGAATTTCCCTGTTGCTCCGGTTAATGTGCCAGCTGCCGCGGTGACAGTCATCACATGACAATGGGTTTTACAGAGACGGGAGGGAGGGGGAAGGGTAGAGAAAATAAAAGAAATGAAGGAGAAGAGAAAAGATGGTCTTGGCACAGTGGTTGCAAAATCAAGAACAGCTTCAGGCATGGCTGGATCCAGGAGCCCGAGCAGTCCCCCAGGACGTGGTCCCCCCCGGCCTGATGTGGCTTCACGTTTGGGCTCCACGCGCCCCAGTAGCTCCAGGCCCACAGCCCTTCAGGTTCGAACGCGACAGAAAAACAAGCGAGGTCTCCCTCCGCAGGAGTTTGGGTGCCGAGTCTAACTTGTATTCCAGATGGCACATCCTGAGGAGGCAGGTGAAGGGGGCTGGCCCAGCAGAGGGCCACATACCCCCAGAGCCTGCGTGCTGGCTCTGCCTGGGGTAAAGGGCAGAAGGCACAGGGCAAGAAGCCAACGCCAGGTCCAGCCTTGGGGTCGGCCCAGCACACACGGGTGCTGCCCACTGTGGGGTGGGGAGCAGACTGACCAGCTCCAGCCAGGAAGCAGTCAACTGCGACGGCCAGGGGCCACCGAGTGGAGGTATCATGCTGACTTTCCACCAGAAACCCCAGTTTGCCGGAGGACAAGCATGTGGCCGCTAGGAAGGTGTGTTCTGTCAGCTATCTCCCAGGTGCTTCTCTGGGAAAGTCCTTGTAAAGCTCAAAAGTCAGCTGGAGGCCAGGCCGGAGGGGCAGACCTGCTGACCCAGCTGGCACCAAAGCTCGAGGCAGGCCGGCAGCCGGGGCCAGGTCCTGGGCGGGCGGACCCCACTGCTGGGCAGTTGCAGCCGGGGAGCCCTTGGATGCTGGTGCACAGGGCCCCGGGGGCTGGACTGGCAGGTGAGAACCAGGCTCCCGTGTGAGAGATGAACTCATCTGTCCAGATGCAAAGATGGACCCGGAGACGGGAAGTGCAGCGAGAGCGAGACTTTGCTGTCGGTCTTGCAGGACCGGGGGCCTGGGGGTCAGACACACCCGAAAATGGTCACAATGAGCATTTCATTCCCCAAAGAGCAGGCTCCTCCCTCAGTTCCTCAACAGCTGAGTTCTAGGAGGTGGACATCCTTCCCGGAGGTCGCCCAGTTTTAACATTTTCCCTTAAGGTGACCTTCCATTTGTTTGGATTCTTCTGAAATGTCCTCCCTTTGGACTGGTCAGGTCTGCATGCGGCTTCCGTGGCTTCAGCTCCGTTCTCCCTCTGGCTGGAAGCGCCTCCAGGCTGCGTGTCTGGGGGCAGGTGCCCAGGATCTGTGTATTCTCTCCCCTTCCCTCTTGTTAACGCCTTGTTTTGTCCCGGGGGTCCCTGGCGTAACGCTACTAGCTGACCCCTCCTTTTCCAGGCTCCTGACTGTCACTGCTGTCCCATCAGTGAGCAGTGAGGCAAGTTTAGCTGGCAGTAACGTGTCATCTAAGCTCAGACATTTCTATCCTGAAAATGGGCCATTTGCTAATGTTATTTCTGACACCCCAGATGCACAGAGCTGCTCTGGCCCCAACAGAGCACACGGAGGAAACTGAGGCAGAACCCTCACTGAGCCAGTGCAGTGCGGGAGGACTCAGGGACACACAGCGGAAACTTGAGATGGACACCCCGGTCCTCTCTCCCTGACCTCCCGGGAGCAAGTGGGGTCCACTGTTCTGCGTGAGGGACCCAGCACAGGGCGGGCGGACTAGCGCCGCCTGCGGCCCCTGAAGAGGTGCCTTTCCAAGGGGACAGGAGGTCTCTGGCCCCACTCAGTCCCTGGCGTGTAACGGCTGTTACATGAGCCTGTGCCTGTGTGTGACATGGGCTCGTCCCGTCCCCAGTGCCCAGGACAGCCCTCCCCTCTTCCCGGGGCAGGAGGCCCTCAGGGCTGGTTCTGTGCCCTCCCCGGGCCATGGGCCATAGTTCGCTGCCAGCACTGTCTGGTCACCTGTCGGTGATGCAGCGGCATCTCATGTGGTCAGCGACGCGAACACCTGTGTGCACGCAGAGGTGGGCCCTCCCCGGGGAGCTGCCCTCATGCTCCCCGTTTTCTCATCTGCTGCTGCTCAGGTGCCCGCAGTGAGTCGTGTGCAAGGCGGGCCCTCCCGGGTCTCCTCTGTGGCTTCCTTAGGAGAAAACGTCCCTTCTGACACGACGGAGGCTGCCGGACCCGTGTCTCCACGACTCTGCTAGTGGGCCCTTGGTTAGAAAGTCCTTCGCCCACCCGAGGTCACAAGGTCTCCCTGCACTTAGAGTGGCTCTCGCTGAAGCTCCCTGGTGGAGTCGGGGTAGGACGCCGTCCACGCCCATCTCAGGGACCCGGGGTCATGTCCCTGGCCGGGGGACGGCCAAGATGGACAGCTAAATGAAAAGCAAAGAAAGTGCTTCTTCCTCCTCTCTCTTCTTGCTCACCTTCATCCCTGCCGCCCCTCTCCTGTAAAAGCAGAGCATCGTCCTCCCGTGTCCCTCTCCTGGGAGGCTCCCCAGAGTCCGTTTTGCTACTGGGGTGGCAGGGGCAACCCATTTATATTTTTCTGCAGGATGCCGGTGTCTCACACAATTGGTCGATGAATCCACTGTCCCCAAAATATTTGTTCTCACTTTTCAGCTTTGCTCAAGCTCAGGGGCCCTTCCCCGGCCCTCTCGGTCTCCTGCTCTGTCCCACTGTCCCCGGTGTCAAACTGCTCATCTCTTCCAGATTGCCCTGCGCTGCTCGGAGAGGGCGTTTTTCTGGACACGAGCTCTAAACACCCCCACTTTGGGTCAGAGCGAATGCTGTGTTGAACTCATCATACGTGAACTGCGAGATGCCCGCTCTCTGCGTGCCGCTGCCTGGCGCCCGAGCACAGACGAGCCGGCCACTGTCCTGCACGCACGACAAGCAGCCGGAGCCCAGGGGCTGACTGCTGACCGCAGCAGGTCTTCCAGGTCTCGCCAAAGCGGGAGCCTGAGTCTCTGTGGGCTCCCCTCCCTGTGGCCTGGCGTGGCTGTGGGATGGGCCCCAGGCGTTTCTAGGGTCCCTTTGTCTGCTCCAGACAGGCCTCTCCCAGCAGATTCCTTCGGGGCTGAGGGCAGAGGCTGGAGGAGAGCAGCCGAGCCCAGGCCTACCCTCCCCTGCAGACGCCGGGTTGGCTAATCCCATCACTGTCATCTGTCTCTGCAAGTCAGCCTCCTCACTCAGCTCTGTTTTTGCTTTAATCCTGAGGGCTTCAGATGCCACTCTGGGAAGGCCTGGCTCTGTGGTCGGGGCCTCACGCCTCCCGGACCCTCCTGGCACCTGGGTGCTCACCGCCGCGGCTCCGCCCAGCCCACAGACGCCACAGGACTCTGCACCCTCCAGCCCAGGGCTCGTTTTCAGGGCACGTAGTGAGCAGATCAGAGCGGAGCCGTGTCCTCCGGGTCATCTCCGCCGCATTGGCATCTGCAGTCTCAGGCCTCAGCCCCCAAGGGGCCAGGAAACAAGCAAGATGAACAACTAAATAACAAGAAATAAATGCTCCTTCCTCTTCTCTCTTTCTGCCTTTCTGCTCACCTTCATTCCTGCTGCACCTGTCCCTTAAAAATAAAGAACCACACAGCGCTAGAGCGAGTCCCCGTGCAGTGCCGTCCTGGAGCGAGCACGGGGCAGCGGCCTCTCCCAGCAGCTCTCAGAAGACCTGCCATGGCCGTGCTCCCCACAGTCTGCGGAAGAGGTCGTTCTGAGGCCCAGGGTCCCTGACATGGTGTGTTTCCCGTGGAGGCTCACAGGTGCACTCGCCAGGCAGCGGGCTGGGACCCCAACTTCGGCGTGTGGCCCAGGTGCCTGTGGCGCCCCTTCCCGTGTCCATGAGTCTCAGCCTGGGCACAGATGAGGGCGTGTGCTGTCCTCTGCGTCCCCTCTCATGTCCCCGCCCCTGGCCACCTGCCACCTGCTCCCCACACCTGGACATGCTCACTGTGGGGGCCCCCCCGCAGTCAGTGGGGGTCCGGGACCCTCCGGTTTCCATGTGACCACAGCCCCCAGGAAGTGGGCCGTGTCCACCGCCTTCGCCACCATGTCCTACACCTGCGCACAGGTGCCTGCTGACCCTAGTGATGAGCACGTGAGCAGACCGCTTCCCTCTAGGCCTCTCCGGGTGCCCCCCGGGCCCTCTGCCCGGGCCCAGTTTTGGAAACGGACAGTCATGGGGACGCAGGAGTTTCTGGGAAGGGAGGTGACCTCTGTGGGATCTGGAGAGAGATGGGGCCCCGGCTGCGCTCTCTCAGCTCGTGACTGATGTCTGGGACCGCGTGGCCACCCGTGGTGACAGGCCTGGGCCTGGGGACACGACGCTGCGCGGAACCCTCACAGCACACCTGGCGTCCGCACCAGGTGGCTTCGGGCACCTGGACACCTAGGGCAGGTCCACTCACCCTGACGGTGCCGGGGGCTGCAGACCCACGAGACCAGGAAACGCCGCACTGGGTGCCGCCCCATCCCCGCCCTGTCACTGCTCCTCGTCTCTGGACCCCGCACAGGATGCTCCAGCCACATGAGATGATCCAGTGGCTTCTGTCTGGGGTTCCACGCAAAACCGGAGTCGCTGGGCAGGCTGGTGCCCAGCTGAAACTACGGGGAAAGCGAATGACCGAGGGTTCCCGTTGGATTCCAGTCGGGGATGTGGAGAAGACGCGCTCAGCTGAGAGACCCCGCTGAATCGGGGCCGCCCCGCAGGGAGGGCGGTTGGAAGGCAGCAGGGGAAGCCTCAGCCGGCGGCGACAGACACGGGTGGAGCCTCTCCCCCGGGACGTGCCGCAGAGTCCGCGCCGAGGGGCCCCCGGGCCTCAGCGCAAAGGGGAGCCAGCAGTTGGGCGTCTCAGGAGTTACCTGTGCACCACGCCCCAGCAGTGACATGTGGGTGCAACCCCGTGGCCCCGAGGGACGAGGCTCAGACAGCGGGGGCCCAATACCTCCTCCTCCACGGCGAGCCTCGAGGTCCCTCAGTCCCAAAAGGTCCAGCACCGTGTGGTGCCATTGACAGGGTCCCAGGTGTGGAAAATGCAGAGGGACATGACGTGGAACGTGGCTGCCAGGGTCGGGGAGGAAGGCGCGGCGCGGCTGCTGGACGGTGAGAGCACGTTTACACGGAGCGGGCAGGGCGTGGGGGCCGCGCACTGCCTGCCACGGACGCCACCGGGACGCGGCCACGTGGAAATGTTAAGTTCCGCGGATTTTCCCCCAAGAGAAAGAGCCGCAGGGGGCTAGACACGTGACTCATAATGGAGAAAACTGCTGTGTTCCGTGCAAATGTGAAACAAAGCACACGAGGACCTCAGCGCTTCCTCAAACGCACGACTCACCTAATAAAACTGTCAACTTCTAGACAAAACACAATCACAACTCTTGCAAGCCTTGGAGAGGGACCGAACCAGGCGCCCGGAACTCCTGAACTAAGAGCGACAAGCACCTGCTTCTCTCAGAGGGCGCCCTGCACCCAGAACGCAGGCAGCCTGCACTCAGAAGTGGCGCAGTGGGCCTGGGGCCTCGGACAGCGGGCCTGGGGAGCTGCAGCCAGGAGAAGTCACGTAGGAAGACCCCAGCTCTGCAGAGAACCCCACCCGTCTGAGCCGACTCCTCCTCTGCACACACGAGCCTCTGAGGAGGCCCACACGAAGCACCTGGGAGCGAGGAGGCCCACACGGGGAGCTCCGCACGGGCGCCGAGAGCCACGGCGAGTTCAAGCTTCACCGCGTGGAAAGGGCTTGGCTGTTGGGCGGAAACCGCAGAGAGGGTGTAGGCGTGAGAATCTCATCCCGAGACTGAATCTGCACCGTGTAAGGCAAGGGAGAAACGGAACCAACCTTTCTCACGACCCACAGGCCTCGAAGACCAAGAAGACAGAGCTTACCTGACTGCGTTCAAGGAAAAAGCGAACCCTCACCGGAGAAAGTAGCACAGCGCCCGTGATGAGCCCGGCACTGGGCGCGACAAGAATCTGCCGAAGCCACAAGGAAAAAGCGAAAGAGAAGCAGACCCAGTCTAGATGTTGACACGAGACGAAACGGACTTAAAAATAATGACTTCTGATAATCCCCTCGAAGTGTGTGGGTAAAAGATAATGAGGGGGAAGTCAGGGATTTTTCAAAGGGGAGCTCTCAAAATGCTGAAGCAGATGGAAAACCCGTTCCACTTGACAGCAGAGAGGATTGTTAACTGGAAGATGGGTTATGAGAGTCAGAAAAAAAACCTGGAGAAAAAAATTGCAAAAAATAAATAAGCAGAACTGCATTCAATTCTGGAAAAATCGGAAGCAAACCAACATACATGTAACTGAGAATGGTGAGGAGAAGACATTTCAATACATAGTCTCTGATGTTTTGCAAACTGATGAGACATCAGTTGGTGCGCCCTGGCGGCCGAGCGGTCTGGTGCGCCTGGAGCCGCCCACATACCTCCAAGGTCCCGGGGCCAAGACCCGGGGCCGGAGGGAACAATCCACGTGGACAGCTAAATAAAAATAAATTAAGTGCTCCTCTCTCTGCCTGCCTGCCTGCTCGCCTTCATTTCTGCCTGCACCTTTCCTTTAAAAAGCAAAACAAAAAACATCCGTCTATTGATCCAAGAAACTCAGTAAAACCAAGCAAAAGAAATACATCAGAGCCGAGCTGGAACCTCTTCATGGAAGAGGGGATCCTGTAGAAATGGTCTACAGGCAGCAGCTAACACGAAGCGACTGACACCAGCAGGCAACAAGTGCCACCGTCGGGGTCAGCCTGGGATTCTAGAACCAGGACCAGGTCTTCAAGAGTGGGAGTCACGTAAAGACACGCTCACATCAGAAGACACACAGACAACCCATCATGAATACTCGCTCCCCCCGCCCTCTGGAACATCAGGTGAAATTTCCTGCAATTGCAGAAAAGGAAAAAGGAGGCAGTACTGGAGATGGTGAGCGGAGGGTAAAGAAGCGGAGGTTTTCCTTAAATTCCTGAAAAGCCAGTCGATGAAGAATAAGCCAAAGGGATGACAGAATTAGAATCTCATCCCTGAAAACTGCGTGACTCGCTGGGTGCAGGCGTGAACACCCTGCTGTCCACACAACAAAGGAGATTCGATCAGCAGCGCGGCACCCGCCTTGGGCTGAGCACGAGTCGCACCTTCACAAAGGGATTAAGCCCGAGGCTTTCAGGTCTCTGGATCCGGCAGCCAATGTGCATGAAGCAGAAAGGACAGGACACGGAAGAATGCTATCAGTTCCAAGCAGCCAGGCTTCCCCGGACGGCGCCGGGCGGGCGGGGCGCTGGCAGAGGCACGGACACACTGGCCCCGTTTTTCAAGTCGGGCGGCTGTCAGTGGAACGGCCAGCAATTCACCTTTGCGTGATAAAACTCTTTTTTAGGGTGTCACGACTAGGGGTTCCAGACAGTGCTTCCGGGGGGGCTGGCGGGGAAGCCTGCTGAAGAGGAGGCAGAGGGCTCCGGGGGGCAGGGGACAGAGCTCTGCCCCTGGAGCCAGGGCTGCCTAAGAGCACGCTGCAAACCGCACGTTTGTTTTGTGCGATTCCCTGCGTCTGCGCTTTATTTTCTGATAAAATGTGTTAACATAAATGGCACTTGAAGGCAACACGCAGAGCAGCCTAGAGGGGATCTTGTAACTGCACGCCCGGCCGCTCGGGGCGCGGGAGAGCGGGCGCCCGGAGGAGGGACCCCCCGGCCTCACACGCGGAGGGACTCAGGGGCGGCCTCCTGTCCCGACAGTCTTATGGGGCATCAGGGTTCAAAAGGCCTCGTCTCAGCAATGGGGACAGTCATCCCTAGACTACGTGCGACAGGAGCCAAGCGACAGAACTTGGAAGAAGAGTTAAAGGAGTAAACAGCTTCTCCAAGACCCTCGACAAGATCCCAGAATGAAGGTCAAGAATGTTGCTAGAAATGCAGGTGTGCAGCAGCCACGAGACTAAATTCACATCTGTCACCAATCACACGGACCAGGTGTGCAAACAGCAGCCTGAGTGGATGAGAAGACGCGTTCACAAGGGGACATGGGGCAGACACAGGACACGGCGGCAGCGGCAGGAGCCCCCATCACTCTCATCTTCCAATGCTCTCACGAGCGGCGAGCACGTTGCATAGCGACGGAGATGATACCCAGAGACCCGCTTGGACCCCTGGAGATGGGAACCGCTACATCAAGGGAAGGCGCAGAAATAACAAGAAGACGGGACTGTAAGGAAAGGAACGTCCAAGGGCGCGTGACACCAGAGTGTCCACAGCTGCTTTAACGTCAGGTGCTCTCATTTTGAAGACAGATCTTCAGATTGGATAGAAAAATAAAGACCATGGTGACGCCGCCTACGAACAGCCTGTTACGGACATGAAGTGAAGAGGACGCGTGCCAAGCGAAAGAAGGCAGATACGCCGTGACACGCACCTGAGCAGAGTCAGAATTGCCGCAGCAGCATCAGACAGGAGATTCCCGGCAAAGAATGCTTCTCAGGGTGGAAAAAAAAAGTCCCTCTCAAATGATATGGGTCAAGTCATCAGGCAGACATCTGATCTAAGCATCTTAGCACCAAATCAGAGATTCTGAGGGCAGGGGCTGACGCTCCGGGACACAGATGTCCGCTCAGAGCCCACGCTGCAGAAGGGGTGGAGCGAGCAGGACCCCCGCGAGGGCAGGAGGCGCAGACCTCTGACCAGACTGGCCCGACGCACACGTGTAAAGCTGCACTCTTTCCCTGGCTCGTGGGAGAGCCACCCAGACCGGCCACACTCTGGGTCATGGAAACAAGAGCTCCATATAGTTTGAAGGATTCCAGGTGTCTCAAGCAGGTGCTGTGACCACAACAGACTTAAACTGGGAATCAACAGCAAAAAGATTTCTGAAATTGCCCCCATGCTTGGAAACCAAATTACATACTTGGATAGACCTTGCATCCAAAATCCAAAGGGAAATTAGAAAGCACTCCAACCGGATGAAAATGAGGACAGAGGGTATCAGAGTTAGAACGTCGCCGACACACAAGGTGGGGAGACGTGTGTACGGAGGAGGAGAAAGTTCTCGGATCCAAGCTCTCAGCTTAAACAACCAGCAAGAGGAGAGCAGCTCGGGAGCGAGCAGAAGTCAGGGAACAGTGAGGAAATGCGGAGAAATCAGTAAAGAGAGAAAACACCAGAAGCTGGAGGAAGTCAAACGTTGACTGCTTTGAGAAGCCGTTGACCGCGGTAAACCTCCAACAGACTGATCAGGAAGAGAGAAGACACCGACGTCAGGGACACCGGAGAGGACGCTGACCCCGCTGCAGGTGACTCAGCTGTGAAAGGGTCGCGGGGGGATACTGTGCACTTTATTCCAACAGATGTCACAACTTGGATCAAATTCACAAATTCTTTAAAGACACAGATTAGCCACGTTCCTGCAAGAGGAAATCACTTGCCGATGCGACTCTATCTATTGAAAGAAAAGGCATTTGTAGCTGAACACTGTCCCATGAGAAAACTCATCATTCTTCACAAAGTGCCCTTTGAACGTAGTAGGAATGAAGGTCTCTTGAGAACATGATGTTGGGACGACCGGGCATCGATAGGGACAAGGTGGCCTGACTTTCACTGTGCCTCGTTCGAAAGCTGTTGAGGATACCTGTTTCTGAGAGATTTTAGACCTGAGTCTGAAGAGTGAAATGATAAAAACTCCCCGGAGATAATGTAAGGAACACTCTTCACGACCTCGAGGTAGGACCTTCTTCATGACCTTGAGGTTGGCGCTAACCATGAAGGAAAACAGGAACACATTACACTTTATCAGAATGAACATGCAAGCTCATAAAAGACTCATATCCAGAATATATTTAAAATAGAACGTCTGTGAATCAACAAGGAAAAATCAACCCAACTGTTCACATGCCCACAGCGTGGACAGGAACATCACAAGGGCGATTGCACACTGGACAGCAAACGCTCACCCCGCACCGGCACTGCTCCCGAAGACACCCGGGCTGCACACAATGGTAAATGCCGCGCCGACACTCCTAGGTGCTGGCGAGTCGCACAGCCAGGGGTGTGTGGACTGGACAGCCACTCTGAAGGCCCACTGGCTAGTGTCTCCTGAAATGGAGCTGCTGTCCTGGGTCCCAGTAACCCTTCTCCGTGATAGCGCCCCAAAGAAATGGTGTATAAATTTATCGACAGGTATGCGCACGGAGATTCAGAGCGGGACCAACTACGCTCCATCCACCGGGGAATGGAGGACATCTCACTGGAGTCCTGGAGGAGTGACAGAAAACTGCAGGAAGGAACGCTGCTCCTGTACCAACACGAGTGCCTCGCAGACACCACGTGGAGAGGAAGAGGCCGGACACGACGGAGCACAGCTCGTGATTCTGCTCAGAGGAGGCAGAACGCACAGATCTAAGCTGCCAGGTTGGACGTGGGAGTGATGTCTGCTCTGGAACATAGTGATGAGGGACGTGGTGACGGGGACGCATCATGATGGGAGGATATTTTCCAAGAGCTGGTGAGGTCCTAGCCCCACCTGGGTGCATTTACCTGGCAAGCATGCCCAGTGTGTTCATTTATGAGTCATGCATTTTTCTGAACTGTGTTCTGCTTAAAACACTGAATAAATGTCACAGGCAGAAACCAGAAGCAGCAGATAAAATCAAACCCGCGGTGCTGGCCACGAGGGTGGGTGCCGCCGCACAGGTTCCGAGTTCCAGATCCACGCTGCGATTGCCAGCCCGGAGCCGTAGGGACATCAGTGGGTTCCTCACCTCCACGGGCCCCTCCTGCCCCACTTCGGCTGTTTGAGGTGTAACAGCTAACCTAGTCCTTGTGCCCAGTTGCACGCTGGTCTGCAGCAAGTGCGTGAAGACGCGCTGCTGGGCGCCGGCGCCCGTGGCACGGGTTCGAGAGCTGCGGCCCGTCTGCAGCCTCCGCCTCAGGCAGACCACGGACCTCCCGCTCTTGGCCTCACCGTCTGCAGATTCTTGAGACCTGGAAAGCCCGCCATGGTGTCCACCATCGTCCTCGCTGGCGGGTTAGGTGACGGAGCCGGACAAGGGAAGTCCCTGCAGGCAGGAGGCTGGAGGGGAGCTTCTGACATCAGGACCTGCGGGTGGCCTCGCGGGGTGAATGGCATTTCGAGCATCTTAAGTCGGGTGAGTCCGACCTTTGGGGTGGGAGTTGTCCCCTACAGCGACCTAAATAAGACCCATCAAGAAAGTCAGACCCACGTTTCCGCAGGCCAGCCTCTCCGGCCCGCTCCCTGCTTTCCAAGGAAGCACTGCTGCCCGCCAGGCTGGGCGCGCCGTCCAGAGTCCACATGGGCTGAGCGGACCTGCGTCAGGTCTCTGATCCCCCGACGCTCCAGCCCGTCCACGGGTGGTGGCCTCCAGGGCCCACCCCGCCACCCCACGCGGTGGCCGCTGCGGACACTGGCCCCTCGCTGCCCACCCCACCGAGCCGGCTCCCTTACAGCTTCACACCACACGCCAATCAGAGTTCAAAGACCTCGAGCAGATGCCAGCATTTTCTGTTACCATGCATCCCGATCTTTACAGAGAACTAATTAAAACCTTTTTTGCTGTTGCTGCTTGTCTGACAGTCTTGCCAATTTGCAGTCTGACGTGTGGAGCTAATGAGGAGCGGAGCGGTCTGGGGTCCGCACTGGCCAGGCTGCAGGGACGCGCTGTCGCGGGAGGCGCAGAGCAGCTGCGGCAGAGGCGGAGGCGGGCGACCACGGAGCTAGGTGACGAGGGAGCAGGAAACACGAGGGGGCAGGGCGTCCCCTGTGAGGTGAGCAGCCCGACCTCGTGTCTCCCTAGCAGCCCAGAGCACCCTGCCACGTGGTCACCGCTGTTGCGTCTTGCAGCGAGGACCCAGGGCCGGGAGCTCAAGTGCCCCGCGGACATCGGCCATGGGCCCAGAGGTGTGGCCTGATTCCAGACGGGAGCCCGCACTCTGTGTGACCCGGCACTGAGCCCCCACGGCAGAGAGACACACCCAGCATGACCCCGAGGGCCCGTGTACGGATGCTGCCCTGCGCCTGTGCTGGACCCCCGCCTCCTACAGGAGGACTGATTCCTGCCACCACGGAGGCCAGGGGTTGCCTCCAGCCCTGCAGTGTGTGCCCTGCCCATGCGGCCCTCAGCACCTCAGCCCCTGGATTCAGGGGCTTCTGGGGAGTATGAGACCCTGGAAGGCCTCTCCACCCATCCACTCCTGCCCCATTCCCGGGAAAGGTGCGGTGACCACACACCATGCCCAGGCTGGTCCCACGCGAGTCCTCCGCAGATGCATCCGGGGACCCCAGGGCGGAGGACAGCCCCATCCAGGGAAAGCGCTCACACAAGCCACAAGGGGACGGATTGTGCAGAACTGGGTTCTGAGGGGCGAGCGCGATGTGCTTACCTGGGGGTCCTGAGGGGTGGACGGGGTTAGCCCAGAAAAGCGAGGGTGAGGGGTGGGGGCTCTGTGGGAAGAGGAACCAGCAGGGCCCCAAGGGCAGAGCAGGAGGGTTGGCCTCTGGAGGACAGTCCCCTTGGCAGGGCTGGGGTGAGAGGCGGGGTTGGAGGGCAAGAGAGGCCTTGTGTCAAGACCCGCAACAGATTTCGTTCTGGATGCACAGGGAGACTGAAGACATCAGAACATGCCTGGTCTCCGGGACTACATTTTCGGGGAATAAAACTTAAGGCAGAAGGGGGCGCTGGTCACGAGGCTGGAAGAGGTTGATCTGGGCTTGCCGTGGGGGGGCAGCAGGATGGAGAAGGTGGACGATTCCATAAAGAGCTCAGCGGCGGACCTGATGGAGTTCAGCGAGGGCTTGACGCGGGGAGAGGGAGAAGGAGGTCCCCGGTCTGTGATTTCCGTGAGTGAGTGAGGGGAGGGTTGGGAGGAGGCGGGCGGCCTGGCGGAAGCCATGAGCTGGAGGTGCAGAGCTGCCCCGAGCGCCCAGGAGGGGCCGTTCATGCTTCCAGTCCGCCCACAATGGCTCGACTTCCCCGTTTTATTTCTCTGAATCGAGGCCTAATTGTGTCCCTCCGGGCACTGCCTTCTGGCATAGTTAAGGCAGCCCTCCAGAGTCGTATAAATGCCCTTTTATTTTAGAAAACATCTGCTCCCTTTGCTGGTTGGGATTCAGCAATAAGGATAATACTGAGTCCCCTCCTCAGTAGGTGGGTGGGTGCTTGCCAGCCTGGTTGGGAAGAAGTTGGCTTGGGCCATACTCACGGTTTAGGGCCAAGGACTGGAGCCTGAGTCTTGCCGGTGCCAGCCCCTCTCAGTTCAGTCCCCACGACACTCAAGAAAGCTCACGGTAACTGTAAGAATTCACTCATGTTCAACTGTTCTTGACCTACGAAAATGGCAGTTTCATGGAGTTCAAGCTAACACATGCGGGAAAACAGAGCGGCTCGGCTGGCTCGTCATTAACTGAGGCCGCTGCGGAATTCTCCCGCTGAGCGGGGACTGTGCATCCCCGGGGCCGGTGCTGGGACCAGGCTCCTTCCCTCCCAGCTCGCAGGCCCCAGGCCCCCTGCAGCCTGCGCTGCAGGCAGACAGGCCCACATCGACCAGGAGCTGGTCGGGAGAGAAACGTAACACGTCACTCGACTCCCGCCGCGGGGCCCCCTGAGTCGCGCTTCTGTGAGAGGAGGACAGACAGGGGAGCCGAGAGGTCTCCTCCGAACGGCCGACTTACTGATGCCTGATGACGCGGAGATCATGATGGCAATTAGCAGAGTATCTGCCACACAGACATTGTCAGAGCCTCGATCTGGGGTGAGGTTCTCTGACCGGGGCTGGAGAGAGAGAGCGATCTTGAAGGCAAACTCTTCTGATGTAGAAACCCCCTTTGAGGCGAGCTGAGCTGTGCTGCTTTGTTAGGACCATTAGGAAGCAGATGCAAGACGGCATTCGATGTGCTGGGCATGAACTGGAGGAGACACCCCTGAGCGTTCAAGCAGGGCCTAGAAAGGAGGCGGCAGGATCTTCAGATCATTTGCAGACCGACTGCAAGGAACAGAGGGAAGTAGGGAGCCGGGGATCCTCGGGGCGACGCCGGGGTGCTGGCCCCCAGTCAGGCCCCTCAGTCAGCTGGGGGTCCGAGCAGCACATGCTAATGGTGACCAGTCCCTGGCCCTGAGAAAGTTCCACCAATTGTCACAGGAGTTGACGACTGCCGGGAAGAAAGGTCGCGCGGCCCAGGCAAGCTGTGACGCTGCTTCACGTGGGCGGGACTGTGCAGACTTGCACTTAGTGGAAACGCATTCTTCTGAAGCGGATCTGGGTCCCTGCAGAAACCTCGTTCCACGGCGTCCACGACGAGCACAGGCTGTGGCTGGCGCCTTCTGGAGTCCATCTGGCTGGTGGCCCCTGTCCGCGGTGCTGAAGTCACAGGCTCTGTCCCTGTGGGCCTGGGGATGGATGGCGAAGTGGGGAGAGGAGACGCGCTCTGTCCTGTACGTGCAGGAAGGCCACAGCGGAGGAAGCACCTGGGCAAACTCTGCCTCGGCCCCCGCCCACGAGCGGCCCCCTCGGACACCCCGAGCCACCTGGGAAGAGCAGCGTTCCCAGCAGCCGCCTCTCACGGTGGCGTGGGCGTGGTTTGATGTGACCCGTGACACGTCCCGCGGTGTCCCTGTGTGGTGTGGGTCCCGCTAGAGCACTCTCTCTCCCTTTCCCCTGCGCTCTGCACCCACCCCGTCCGGCACAGATGAAACCCAGAAAGGATGTTTATGATTTAATGGGTTATAAAATAGCAATTAAATATATAGGTTGATGTAGGCAAATGCCAAGCCATAAATCATGCACTGAACTCCTCCCCTGCGCACAGGGAGACTGGCCCAGGAGCAAAGTGACTTTCAGCACCGCGGACAGCGGGGTCATTTATCTGTTTCTTGGGGGTCACTTGACAATATCTCGCCTCCATCTCCTCCATCATCAAATCTCCCCACTCTACTGAATCATAAAATCCTGCCGTAAATATCCTTCGTATTTATGACATGTGCGGTCGATGTGAACTATATATCACTATCGTGCTGTGTGTGGACATATAAATTGTTCCATCCTCCGCTCCATCTGCCCTTGTCTTGGCCCCTGCAGTGTCGCCCTGCCCGGTCCACGCGTCCCTCCCGCATCTCCCGCAGCCCCAGCCAGAGCGGATCCCTCATGCGACTCGGCAGCCCTGCAATGGCCGTGCTGCTGCTTCCAGTGGCTGCTTCTCACCTCTCAAGTCACCACCTGCTGCTGCCGTGACCGCCCTTCCTCCCGCTTCTGAAGCTCCCAGGCCCCACAGGCCTGTCATCATGTCCTCCCCAGTGTCCTCCGGTGCTCGCCTGCACCTGTCCTACCTCTGGACATAGGGGCGTGTCTGGGATTCGTCGTCGGACCAGATTTTAACCTCCCTCGAAATTTACTTCCTAAATGAAACTGCTGTCCCAACCTGATTTTTTATAAGTCCCAAGTCAATCCTGCACTTCGATGTCTCACAGGACCTGCCAATGGAAACAATCAACATCTCCAACCCAAGTACCTGCTCGCCCACGTTTCTCCCTGGTCATAGTGAGGCACGATTCTCAGCATTTCTCTTGCTAAAAACCTTAGAGGTAGTTCCTCACTTCATACATCAGACCTCGGATCCATTTCAGAAGAAAATCCTTTACTTCTACTTTTAAAATATATCCCAAATGTCCTGTGAGCACATTTGCCCACTTTGCTGTCATTTCCCCTGGAGTACAGCACTGTGTCCCCAAAGTGCTGTCTGCTCCTCCCTCCCTCCCTCCCTCTGCCTCTCCCGTCTATTTTCCACACGCTCTCCAGGACGTCCTGTTCCATCATAAGTCAAGTCAGCTTCTCCTCTGCTCAAACCCTCAGTGACCATCATCTCACTCAGAGCACTGGCCCAGGTCCTTGCAACGGCCTAGAAGCCGCTACATCACCTGAAATCGCCACCCCGACACACACAGCGTCCCACCCGTCGCCGTCTGTCCCCACCCCTCTCCGTCCGCTCTCCCACCCCCGGGTCTGCCCGCTTGCTGCCCTCACGTAGGATTCCACACCTGACGACTGTGCCTTCCTCGTTGCCTTCAAAGACCGTGTCCAAAGGTCCCCTTGTGGACTCTCTGTGTGAACCTCAGATGCGAAGCAGCACCTCCCCTGTATCTTCCAGGACCTTCCCGGGCAGAGAGGGGGGTGGAGACGGACAGAAGAGAGAAGGAGGGACGGAGGGAAGAGGGGGATTTCATGCAGGCCTCTCCACACTTGCTAGTGAAGTCCTGTGCACCAGGGACCAGTTCTGACTCATGTCCCCTCCTCTTACGTGATGCACACAGCGCAGCCTTGGGAAAGAAGCGAGTGGCCGTGCTCAGTGGGCAGACCACTGAATGACCTGCCCATGCAGCCCCGGGTGGGAAGGTTAGATGCCGCCAAGATGAAGCCAAGATCAGGGAGCGCAGCTCAGCCGACAAGGCCACGGCACCGCAGAAACACGCTCGTGTCCCGTGTCCCACGGATCCCGAACTGCCCCGCGGCCACTGGAGCGGGAGCCGCACGAGGCAGGCACCTGACCGGTGTGGGCCCTGGGAGAGGCAGGAAGGCTGGGGCCTGATCCCCATTCCGCCGACAGGCTTGCTCTCCTGCGGCGATTCTCCCGCCAGGAGCGGCGCTTGCAACCCGAGTGCCCCCAGCCGGAGCCAAAGGGATTTGTGTCCCACAGCAGAGTCCAGTGCGGTCACAACCTCCCTGGACTCTGAGAAGCACCCAGCCACCAGCGAGCACACTGAGGGCCTCATCTCTGCGCTCCAAGCACCTGCTCACGCCAAGGGGGTGTCCTGTGTGGACATTGTTACCCAGAAGCCACCATCCTCAGAAAGGAGAGGGCTGCCGGGATCCCCGCCGGCCGTGAGGGGCCTGGAGAGAGCTAATTCAATTGCCAAGTGAGCGGTGACCCAGCAGCGTGTTAGCTTTACCAGCGTGTGTGCGCGCAGACGCACACACGGCCTTCCTAAGTGGTGGTAATAATGAAATACCAATAAACCGGCACATCATAATTCAGACCTGGAAAGGCAATCAGATTTCAGGAATTGCCATTTGGTCTGGAGTGGGTGCATGGGGAGCTGGCCAAGCGTGGCGGCCGCACTCCTGCCCGCTCCTTCCGTGCCCCGGCCCGTGCAGACACGCTGCCCCGTCCATCCCGCGCCAGAATTTATGACTCTGGTCAGCTGCTAGCAACGAGCCCTGTAGATATTACTGTTTATATTTGCAGTGCCCAGCGCCGGGACTGGACAGCTAACGGGCCCATTAATTGGCTCCCACCCCCTCCCTCGGCCATATCTTTCCTGCCAGTGGAAGCCTTTCCCAGGGAATCCTATAATGGGCTTTGCATGTGTTGGTGATTTTAATTACCTTTTTATTGCTATGCAAATCTCCCTTCATTTAATCTGCCAACTCAAAGGAGGGGCCCTGCAAGAGCAGAGGAGGCAGACGGAGCTAGGAGGGAGCTGCTGCACAGGCCCCTGCGAATCAGCCCCCTGGGAGCGGGCAGCGGCAGCTGGGCCAGGACCGACTGGGGCACCGCACTCAGCCACCCCGCTGTGTGCTTCTCAGAACCCGCCACTCTGGGGAGCGGCCTGAAACACAGTGCAGCTGACTCTGCCCCCCGGAGGAGGCATCCGGGAGGGGAAACTGAGGTTCAGAAGAGGAAAGAGAGAGGAGGCAGCCAGGGTGGGGAAGCACAGGGGAACGTTATCCAAGCCGTGCAGAGTTGGCCCCCTCTAGAGGGGTCATCCCCGAGGACAGGCTGCCCCCTCTCTGGGCAGGGCCCGGAAAGGCCCAGATGTCCTGAGTCAGCCTGAGCTCATGAGGCAGGGAGCAGGCTGGCAAGGTCCCTCACCTGAGTCATTTCTCCACAGGATCCAAGGCCTGCAGGCTGAACCAAGAGGTGGGGCGCCGCTCCCAGCTCTGCGCTCCCCAGGCCCAGCCCAGCCCGCACCCCGCAGCCCACACCCGGCTGCTTGGTCATCAGGCTGCAGGAGCAAGTGGGCCCTGCTCTGGCCGACGTGGTGCATGATGGAGGGTCCATCTTCAGCGCCAAGAGCGCTCCTGCGCTGTTCAGTGGACGCTCAGGAGACCCCAGGCGGGACCCGGGGACCCAGCCCAGGAGCAGACAGCTGATTCTGACTCCACATGGTCGCCCCCAGCCTCCCATCGGGCTGTGTCCCCACGTGTCATCGCTAGAACATCAGGAGGGGTAACAGACGGGGTCTGTGCGGGGAGGCCCGGCCGGCCGTGCGCTGGTGCCGCTTTCAGAGGAAAAGCGGGCAGGCCCGGCCGTCTGCCCTGCGAGGAGGTCATCTGACTGTGTGTGAATAAAATAGCAGTTTCATCTGAGACATCACTGATATATTGAAAAATATAGCACTTAATTTAAATACAATTGCGTCAATAAAAATAAGGTGGCAGAGACAGCAACACTCATCAAATTACCTGAGACAGAGGTTTGAGGGACACAGGGGCGTTGGCGGAAGAGCCCTGCACGACGGGGCCGGCACACGGGCCTGTGGCTTGCAGGCCCCGTGCACCCGTGGGCGGCCCGGCCGCCCCGCTGGCCCCTGACCCACACGCAGTCAGGCTGCGAGGCCGGTGAAGCCCCCGCCCGGCCAGAGCCGGCCCCACCCCGCACGCCCGCCCCCAAGACAAACTCACCGGCCAGCACGCACGCCTCCACCCCACGAGTCAATTAGTGCCTCCAACTGGGTAAACTGTGAGGAAACATTCAATAACTCCCCTAAATGTTCCGTCCGGGCCCCTCCATGGCTCATTACGTTCTACAAGGTGCGGGTAATTACCCGGAAAACACACTCTTGCCTGTGACGCCGGCTCTGCTGTCCTCGTTAGCTCTGCTGCAGGCAGAAGGGACACTCCCGACCCCGGGCCAAGCGTGGCCTCGGCGCGGCTGCCGGGCTGCAGGATCCCTGCCTCGTGCTCACGGAGGGGCCTCTACTGCTTGGAGACAGAGCCGTCGGAAGTGGCTGTCCCTGCAGAAGCATGACCGGTCCTGGAACCGCATCCTTTCCTTCTGTGTGGTGGTCACGGCAAGGGCCTGTGCGGGAGGCCTGGCCGTGTGCTGGCGCTGCTCTCAGAAAAGCGGGTGGTGGCGGGCCCGACCATCTGCCCTGCAAGGAGGCTTCGCGGGGAGGAGACGTGGGCTCAGTGCCTGCAAGAGTCTAGGGGAATTGCTCACAGGCTGGCCGGCCGTGGGGCCCGGAGCTGACCAGTGGCTTGAGATGCCCATTCAGGGGCCGGGTGCCGAGAGGAAGACAGCAGGACGGGGCCCCACCTGCTGGGGCTGCGGCGTGGCTGCTGCTGGCTGTCACCTTGTCACCCCGTCACGTCATCATGTCATCAGGCAGCCTGATGGCAGGGAAGCCTCCCTGAGATTGACAGCCAGTCTCTCTGCGAGCCCTGCTATGTGGCATGTGGACCATGCAGGTGTCCCCTGACTGCGGCTTGGGGCTGGGCCTGGGCCCAGGCGGCCACACGCACGGCCCCGAGGAGCCCGGAAACAGGAGGGCAGAGCCACCGGGAGCCCCTGGCCCGAGCGCCCCAAAGTCGGGATCACCGGAACCTCAGAAAGGGAGCTCATCGGAAAAGGTTCTTGCAGATGTGCTGGCAGAGACGAGGCTGTTGCCGGTCTGGAGGGGCCCGCATTGTGACAGAGTCTGCGGGAAGGCCGCGCAGAGCTGAGGGGCACGTCTGCAGGAACCACCAGAGGCGGCGAGGCCGGGACAGTCCCCTGGGAGCCCCGAAGGGGCGGCCCGTCAGCACCTCGCTGCGGACGGTGGCCTCCGGGACCACAAGGGTGCATGTCGGTCCCTGCGGGCCACCAGACTGCGGTGGGTGGCGATGGAGCTGCAGGAAACGTGCCGGGGAGGCCCCAGGAGGGGAGTGCGCCCCATCTCTAACTTCAGGTGGGGACTCAGACATCGAGGAGGAGGAATGACCTGAGATCCAGAGGAAACTTCATGAGCACTTGACCCACCCCCACCTCCGCGGACCTGGGGTGTCTGTCCATCCGTCGTCCTGCTGATGAGGCTATATGGACAGGTGCGGGGTCTGGGAGGGGCCTCCCTGCTGCTGCACGTGGCACAGGGCCCCAGTCTGGCCGGCACTGGGGGGCCTGGGACAGAGACAGGGCCAGCGACGGCAGCCATCCCCTCGAGAGCAGTGAGGCCGGCTCCCACCGGCAGCCGGGTGCAGGGCCGTGGGCCTGTTCCTCTGCGGGGCAGCCCGAACCAGCACCTGTGCTGGGGCTCAGCGGGGTCGGGGAGCCTGCGAGGGGCCAGGACAGCAAGGTCACGGTGCCGCCCAAGACCCAGGATGTCAGGCTGAGGCTGCAGGCCCCTGGGCCAGCCGGGAGCCAGGCAGATGGGCCTGGATGGGCTGTGCGAGTTTTCCTGTGACTCAGGCCTGGCAACCGTCATGCTGCCTTCACCCACGGCCATCGGGCGTCGGGGAGGGGCCTTGCACGGAGCACGGCCCCCGGCAGGGCTCAGGGACAGACGCGTGGAGCCAGGCTGGTGGCGGATGTGTCCGCTGCCCTATCTGGAGCCGGGCAACCGGGAGGGACCTCACTCCTACCAGACGCAGGGCTGAGGGGCAGGGGCTCTGGAGCAGGGCCCTGCCGGAGGCATTTCTGGGGCCGCCCCCTCCAGATCGCTGCCTCGGGGGCCCGGCTGGAGCCAGTCATCGGCACTGTCTCCCTGGGACAGGCAGCCATCGCAGCCACTTCGCAGGAAGTCCCCACGGCTCTTCATTAGCCACCTGTTCATTGCGTCAAAAAACCAACAAAACAGCCAGCAGGCGGACAGCCACCCAGCGTCACAGGGCGGCCGCTGCTCTGGGGACAGCA